>CAUYQV010143997.1:0-15123 GCA_963574575.1 Galagoides demidoff
TTTTGAGATTGCATCTAGACTTACATGCATTTACATTTAAGAGGTAACACTTGCCAGCATCTGGTTTTCTAGAGACCAATAAATGCCTGGCATTGCAAATTACAAATCCTAAAACTGTTTGTCATTAAATTAGTCATGGAAGCAGTTACTTTTTATATTAAGAATTGCTTATCATCCTTACTAATGTTTAAGATGCAAAATCTGTACTATTAATATCATAGGCGTGGGTTAGCACAGCACACAGTTGTAGGTAGAACAAAAACCCTACACAATCTGACATTTCTAAGGTTAGAACATGAATTGGTTTTTAACAAAAGGTGTTTGCTTAGGATTCAAATTGCATTTCTTATTCTCTGTGATAAACTCCTATCTATAGCTGGAGTCTGTGGTGGGTGAACCCCCCTCGTCCACTCATGACCTTCATTTATTTATCATCCTTGTTGCCTGATGAAAGTATGCTGGGAAAACAGAACCGGCACCTTCCTGCTTCTTTTCTCCCTGATCTTTTGCATTCAGAATCTCAGGGATTTAACTTGTCACTGAGCCCTGTTTAGAGCCACGATCTCTGAATTCTGCTGTTCGTTTTTTCATGCTGTTCTTCAGAATGTACTGCAAGGCTCATAGATGCTGCTACACAGGCAGTTCCAAAGGGCAGCGTGGGGCTGCTCCAGAGCCAGTGTCTGTCTCAAGTCTGGAGATGCCTATGGCTGGCTGGCGGGCGAGCTATGCTGGGCCCTCTCGGGTTGCCGCCGGTTCAGCGGGGCGTAGGAGATTCCAAGTTGGCCAGCATTTAGTGAAATCTTACGTTGGCCAGGGCTCAATGCTAGGCAGTTACAGATGCCTTCTCATTTACTCTCCGTGGCATCCTCGTTCCTGTTTTGCAGATTGCCGAGGTGCCTGAGTGAGGTTAGTAAAGGACATCAATCCTCCCAGCCTGAGTCCTGAACAATTTGAGAAACAAAGCAAATGAGCAAAGATAAAGGCGAAAATATTGTCTTTCTCAATTAGAAATGCTAAGTTGGTAGATAGAAGTTAGTGGCAGAACCAAAAAAGTGTACAAAGATAGGCTCCCGGAACCAAGCAGGTGTACACTCCAGGCACACAGCCGTGGAATCCTCCTCACCTGCTCCTCTCACCCGAACAGCATCCGAGCTGGGATATGGTCTTAGGGACAGAAGCCGAGGTTCTACTTTAATGGGGAAAAATAAGTCTCATGAGCTTCCTTCTCCTAAAATGGACTCTGACCTGGCACGCTGAATGAAGTTCTTGTTCTCCTCTGTCGTGCCTTGTCCTACCCCCGGTAACCACCTCCTAAGCTGGAAGCTTGTGTTCCCCCAGAATGATGGACAGGACATCCTCTGTCCGACCTGAGTGTGTTCAGCACTGGTAGCCTGGTTGAGGTCCATTCATTGCCTTGAGGCCTTACTCAAAAAAAGCAAAACCCCTTCTTTTAAATGTGATTAACACAATGTTTAATAATTAAGTTTGTGTCTTTGAACTTGGCATTGGATGGGTAAACTCCATCCTCTTAAGGGACAGCTTGCTGTAGGGGGAGGCCCTGCTTCATGTGTGTCTGTGATCAGGGTCAGATGTCTGCTTCCAAGGTCTGGGTGTAGGGGAAAGGGGACTTTTGAGTACAATTCCCATTAGGAAACTTCTTGGAAGATCAGGAATGAGCTAGAGAGAGCATTGAAGGAGACACTGTGTCATGGCTTCTTGTTCATGCAAGGTCTTACAAAACATATACAGCTGGAAACAACAGCAGCAAGATTTGCAAGATTTGCTGTTTATGGAGAAGTGGGAGGAAGGAGGTAAATCTTATACCCAAAGTTAGACAAGAGAATTTGGAATTGTATCTCCTTCAGGTGAATTGGAAGGTATGTTCCACAAGCTGTGAAATCCCCAAGTCTATTTATAGCTTAGATGGTTATCTTAGGAGCCTAAAATAGCCTTTGTCTTTGTAGCTAAGTTCAATTGATGGTATGAACAAGTTTAGGGGTCGTATTCCTGTGAAATATTCATAGCTAGGTAGACCGGCATTGTTTGGAAACTAGTGTTTCGGCATGGTGCCTTTTAGTCTCAGTACTGAACATCTTCTTAAAGTGGGGCTTCCAAATTTGGGTTCCTCAAGAAATCAAGACGTTTTAAAACAGAATCCTGATTCTTACTGGTCAGTCGCTTGAAATTTTCTCTGAAGATAGCTTTCCCAGATACTGCAAAATAGCCTTTTGTTTAGAATTCTGCAAAGTGACTCCTTTCTTATCTGTTTTTCCTCTTTTCCTTGTGGCCAAGGCTTCAATGGATGACTGATCGCTGATTTTCAGACCGATTGCTGCAGCACTTGCCTGTCTGAAAGTTGCAGATCTGAGGGATCTTGAAAAGAGAATTGCCTCCCCTCCCTGAGAATTGTCTACCCCTTGTGCAGAAGAACTGTTCATTGGTGGGTCACTCTGGGGGCGCTTGAGCTAGCTGTTTAATTTGGGTGGTGGAGTTAGGAAGCCTTGGCACAGCTCCACGGATAAGGTTATAACCAGCCTTCCATGTCAAGTCCTGTCTTTGATTCCCTTGAGCTAGCATTATTCTTTGGACTGTCAAACTGGCACCTTTGGATATGTCTATGACCTTGAAAATTAGAATAATTAAGTTTCCTCTGGCACAGCACGACTTGATATGCGTAATTAACAGCAGCCAACATTCCCTGGAGACCAAATTTATGAAAGACGTTAAAGAAGGAAAGACACTGGCCTTTTTGAACGAGGGGAAGTGAACATTGGTTATGAGGGTTGGCACGAGTTGGCTGTTCCTTACTGTGTGCTCGCAGATATTTCCATGAAGTTTCATAATACATTTTCCCTGATTTTTCTTAGTGGCACCTATCATGTGAAACAGAGGGAAGTGGATAGTTGGCAACTGAATTAATGAACAGAGCTAATAACTGAAAAAACCCTTTCTATAGGGGAGAAAAAAGTTGGTTAGGCTGCATTTACTTTGATGCACCAAAAATGATCTTTAGACTGTACTAATTATATATATGCATTTTATGTTCCCAAGATATGGCAGTGCCTAACATGAACAATGAATGTTTTTGAGAGCAGGCCTCTGTAAACACTTCTTCAAACAACTCTGATCTTGTTTTTCTTTGGAGACAGAGCCTCAAGCTGTCCACCTGGGTAGAGTGCCATGGCTTCCCTGCTCACAGCAACCTCCAACTCCTGGGCTCAAGCAAGTCTCCTGTCTCAGCCTCCCAAGTAGCTGGGACCACAGGCGCCTGCCACAATGCCCGGCCATTTTTTGGTTGCAGCCATCATTGTTGTTTGGCAGGCCGGGCTGGATTCGAACCTGCCACCTTAGGTGTACGTGGCTGGCGCCTTAGCCACTTGAGCCACAGGCACCGAGCCACAACTCTGATCTTTTATAGCACTATTTTCTCTAAAATTTGCTTTAGGTGTTTATAGATAGATAGGCTGGTGGGTATGTATATAGAGAGAGAGAAAGTAAGAGAGAGCACCATCCATTAGGATAGTGCGCTGTCTGTTGATAGCTCTGAGGGGTACAGACATTGCTTTCAGCCACTGGGAGGTAAAGGAGCACACTGTTGGTCCACAACGTCCCAGCCAGAGACGGACTATTGATACGCTCTGCTGGAGAGCTGTCCTTGTGGTGTGTTCTTCCTCTGGGTGCTCCTTCTGGCCTTCATTTCATGTTGTTGGAACTGAGGCCAAGAAGTATGCAAGCAATAGTGTCTGACTGTTCATAAAGACAGAGTTTCATGCCAGCTGTAAAAATATGGATTTTTCAGTGGTTTTAGACACGTTCATGGAAATGATCTAGTCATCTACCAGTAGAGATCAATAGGTAGTCAGATGTTATTGGAAGTCCTCTGGCATTAAGAAGCCCAGTTATACGGTCTTTGCTATTAGAGAGGGGCTGATCAACAACTTAGTTGTGTTAGTTGGTAGAGGATATGGCAGAGAAGAAATTTCTTAGGAGCACAGACATGTCATTAAAGTACTACAATGGGGTCAGGTGCAGTGGCTCATGCCTCCCAGCACTCTGGCAGGCCAAGGTGGTGAATTGCTTAAGTTCAAGACCAGCCTGAGCAAGAGTGAGACCCCATCTCTAAAAATAGCAAGGCATTGGTTAGGTACCTGTAGTCCCAGCTACTCAGGAGGCTGAGGCAAGAGAATCACTTGAGCCCAAGAGTTTACTATGGGAACACGTACCTATAGGGACATGCTGGCGTGACCTTGTGGTCTCTGATTCAGTTAATGCTAACTGGAACAAGCAAATATTCATTCTTTGATAGTAATGACTAAAAAGGAGGAGGAGGTATGATTGTCCTTTAAACATCTGTCATGTGATCCTAACTCCATGTTCCTATTTTAGTTACTGATCTTTGCCCACCACCACGCACATCTTTGCAGATTAACTTCCCTTCTCTCCAAAGTAAATCAGTGGGAGAAGGGATCAGAACATTAAGAAATTAACCAAAAGATGTTCTCAGGACCTGGATTCAGGGAGTGAGTCAGAGAAAGACTGATTATTTTCTTCCTGTTCACCAACAAAACCAAAGGGAACAAGTTAGATGTTGATGGGGTATCTTTACCCAGCTCGCTGTGACTTGGTTAAGCCGCTTTCTTAGAGGCTTTTTCTTGTCTCAGTCAGGTCTCCACGGTCTTTGGAGACAAATGGAAGACTCCTATTTCTGTATATCTCCAGATTTCAACAGAAAACTAGAACCATTTCCCAAAAGACTTTTCTGGAGAGAAAGAAAAGAATAAAAGCAATGTGGCATCATATGAGTCCGAGAATCACTAACCATTTTATCTTCTCCGAGAATCAGATTTTTTACAAGGTGGTGATACTAGATTTCAGGTTCTTGGTCTCAGCGATTGGAAGAATGAATCAACAGACCACAGGCTCAACAGTAAGTCAGGATTTATTCAAAGGCAAAAAAGCACAACAACTACAAAAACCAAACCTCCTCGCAGAGAGAATCCAGGAAGGGAACAAGCTCTCCTGCTCCCTCTTTGAGGTCTGTTGTCGGGCTCTCTGCTCAGGGGTTTAGATAGTGGTAGGGGGTTGTTTTGCCGGAACTTTAGACCTTTAGGCCTTGGGTGCTCTCAGTTACAGCCAGTTGTCCATTGAGCTTTCTGGGCCTTGGAAACTGACATGAAATTGACCAGTCAGGAATGTACCTTGGAGCAGACAGCAAGGCCCATCCATGAAATTGACTAGCCAGAAGTCCATGGAGGAGACAGCAGGGCACCAGTATCTTCCCCACACCTGTCCCAGGGATATCAAGCTGGTTCCGCCATCGGCAAGGTCCAAGGCTAGTGTGGCAGGTCATGGTGCCACCTTGTCCTGCATCAGTGGTACCACTGAGTAGCTCTGAGAAGTCCTTAACTAAGGAAATTTGTTTTGTTTACAGTTCTATTAACTTTATTTAACGTGACAAAAACAATATAAAAATAGCTAACATTTAAATAAATGAAAAAAAAATCTAACATTTCCTGAAGGTCTCTGTTGCTTAGGGCATTATTTTATCATCTACACTTTTTCCCCTTCAACTTTTAGTTATGTAGATGACATGTGAAACCATCAAATAAATGAAAATATCCATGTAATAAAAATAAAATATATAAGCATATGGGGCTTGTGGACCTCAGGGTCTGAATCAGTGCTATCCGATAGCTATTAATGCCAGCCACCTGAGTAATTATTTTCAAGGAAATTCTTTCCTTTTTAATTGTTTCCTTACTGATACATATTAGATGGGTATATTTTTAGAGTATTCCAGTAAAAAAGGGCAAAACGAGATGCTGGGCATGGTGGCTCACGCCTGTAATCCTAACATTTTGGGAGGCCTAGGCAGGAGGATCCCTTGAGCCCAGGAACTCCAGACCAGCCTGAATAAGAGTAAGACCCTGTCTCTTCTAAAAATAGAAAAATTGGCCCTGTATTATGTCAGGTGCCTATAGTCCCAGCTTCTTGGGAGGCTGAGGCAGGAGATCACTTGAGCCCAGGAGTTTGAGGTTGCTATGAACTGGGCTGATGCCACAGCACTCTACCTTGAGCAAACAGGGTGAGACTCTGTCTCAAAATAAATAAATAAAGGCAAAAAGGGTGAGAATAATTTTAATAATATGTTCTTTTTAACTGCCTTTACTAAAATATTATTATTTCAACATATAATCAGTATAAAGTTGTTGATATTTTGCATATTTTACACTTACAGCATGCTTCGGTTCAGACTGGTTCCACTTTAAGGACCCAGTTGCCCCGTGGCCAGCATTTTGGATGATGCAGTCCTCTAGTAAGCTGCAGTGTCCCCTGCCCTTTTTCCCAGGAGTGCTACGCACCGAGTCTTATTTAATCTCAACAACCTCATCTGGAATGAGGCCAACCTCTGGCCATCAGGGGGTAAAAGGCATATAGGCCCACGGCATTTCTATTTCTATTTCTATTATGTTTCTGTTTCATGCAGCTCTGGTGTCAGATTTGCCCAATGGTGGGGAACATAATTGGGGGAAACCTTTAGGACCCCATGAAAGTCAACAGAAGGGATCCAGGAGCCCCATTTAACCTTGTCAGGATACATTTTAATTTTATTTAGGGTAGGCCTTTCCTTGTGATGGAACTGTGATAAGCACTTAGGTATGGTGAAGAAAATATTGAGACTTATGACTTATTAGATGGAACCATTGGATTGGACCTTGAGGGCCGGAGAAATTTGAAGTGCAATATAATTAGAGTAGACGTGTGCTTCTGTTTATGAGGGACTAGATGATAGCATAGTTAACATTTACTTACGTGTTTTCCATGTGTCAAGCCCTGCTTAATGGGAATTGCCTCCTTATACAAATGAGGAAAATAAGGTAAAACCTTTAACCTAGGTTCCACAGTTGTCAGCTATGGTCAATACACAGCCCACGCTCTTACAGAACAGGGGATGCCCATGTGATCTCCATCCAGGGATCTGGAATCTCTGGAACAGTCAGGATGACATGGCTGTAGACTAACCACTCTACAAGACGTGACCTTTGGGAGAATTCCTGAATGTCCTTGACACTGGAATGATGTGCAGATATTTTCTTCATGTCAGAATCGTACCATTTCTATTTAAAAAATTAGGGAATAGTTTTAAGTTGGTCCTGGAGAGTCAAGATTATTCTCTGGGTCTACTTTCAGTTTATCCACGCCTTACAATTTTAACATGATGACTCTCTCCTTTCCCAGAAGTTGTGGCTCTGACAAGCGCCTGCTGCAGTCACTTCATTAATCTTACTCTAGCAGGACACCTGTTCACTACTGTGCTGTGTCGGCTGATATCATGCCGTAATTATGTTGTTAATTCCTGGCTGATGTTTCCCAGGCTGAGGCATGGCTTCCTGTAGGTAGTGATGTGGGGAATCAAATCAAGCGGGCAAGGAAAACATTGACAATTGTCTGCATCTACTAGCTTTTGGCTATATGATGTGACTTTGGGTGGAAAGAACGCCATTTGTTCAATGTGGTCTCTTTCGTAGGGCCACTACTCAGCAGAAATTCCATCACCTGAATAGTGATATAAAACACCAACTCTTGAGTGAGATCCCATGGGACCTGAATCCTAGCTCTGCTCCTAACTTTGGGATCTTGAAGTTACTTAACCTCTCAGTGTCCTTATTTGCACAATGGGAATAACAATAAAGCCAACATTTGATAAAAAAAAAAAAAAACTCTTAGCCCAATAAACACAAATAAATGTTAACTTCTGTCACTCTCATTAGCAGATGTATACTGACAACTACTTTTGATTTAGTAACGTGGAAAAGTTTCTTGGAGAAAATGGTGTTCTAGTTCAGTTTTCATTAATTAAGAGTAAATAAATAGGAGGAGATAAGATAAAAGGCTGTGACAGAGGGAGAGCAGGCCGCGTGTGTGCTGTGCTGTGGTTTGGACTGAAACCAGGGAGGGTGACCGGAAAGATCACCTATATATCTGTCTAACAAGGGTACAAGTGAACTTTTCTAGAACTAGAATATAAATGTTTTGATACAATGACTAAGCAAATGACATGAAATCTATGCTAACCAGCTTGATGAAAGTATTTCAAATTGTATATGAAAACAGTACAATGTACCCCATGTTTGCATTAATGTATATAGCTATCAATTAATAAAAAAAAATTGAAGACTAGGATTCCCCCCGCCCCCCAAAAAAATAAGAAATGGAAAAACCACCTTTTCTACCCCATTATGCAGGTTTGGAGACAGCAATGGACCATGTAACATGGGACTGCATGTCTTTGCTTTACCATGTATCTCATTTGGACATTGGGCCCCACAGGTCCAGCAGGTTTAAAGCAAATCCACAGGACATGAGAGAGCATGTATCAAACAGTAATTATATCAGAACAGCAATTCTGTTGCTACCTTTTGTCATTGTTGTTGTAATAATAATTTCTGCATCAAAAATCTTCAAAATAAAATAATGTAGCCAAGCGATCCTTTTCAATATAAGAATTTTAAACACTTGTGTGTTTACCTACACACACACATACGCTTCCCTGACGTTAGATGAATATTTAAATTGTTTGATATGAGCTTCCAACTAGATCAGAAAATACTATTCTTGAGGCCAATGACAAGGTCATGAGTTCAAGTTCCAGTTGGGTAAGAGAGTTTTGTATGGAAAGGGACTTGTTCCAAAGCCATGTGTTGCCTCCTTAATACCAGTCCATCACCCAGCATTTGCATTATTTCATGTTAAGTTGAGTGAGCTGATAGTTTTGTGCCAACCTATACTAGAACTGGACTGGCCACGTAGAAAAGAACATAGAATTGGTGAGTCACCAGCCTTCTCATTGAATGTAAAGAGGCTTTGCATTTCACATAATTCTCATGGCTTACTTTGCTGAAGTAAGATTGAAGAGAAGTTCAAAAAAGTCTGTTTCTGTAGGTAATCACTAAGGTATTGGTTTGGGGAATTTATTCCGAGAGGAAAATCTTCAGATCAAGGCATCTATAATGAAAAGGGCCATAGGGAGCCTTAAAAAAACAAAACCTTTAAAACTATCATCTGTTTTCATTCTCAAAGTCCTTTTCCTCCTTATATTTCTCATTTCATCTCCTCCATGTTCTAGAGAAAATAATGTGTGGGATTCAACACGGAACTAGAAGCTTTTATAAAAATTTACATAATCATGAAGTTTTAAAACCAGTGAAACTCCTCCTTTAGACATACTGAAATGGGTAAAGAGTAGCTCAGTTACTTAGGAGCCCAGGGAAGCAAATAGTAGTGAACTTGGAAGCCAAACCACATGCAAATAAATAAAAATACATTCCGGCTTCTGATTTTAACTGTTTTTAAAGCTTCCTCAAAGTTGTTAAGATTAGATGGACTAAATTAGTAAGTTCTTTAAGTATATTTCCTTAGTGAAGGTCACATAAACAGATCCAGAAAAGACGATGTGTTAAACCTCCATATGTAAAATGACTTTAGGCTTTTGAGTTTGTAAATCCACACACATGACTGGATTGATTTCCCATAAAAATCCTTTTTCTCAGTTTAATGCTAGCTAGGAAGTGGTGGACAGGCAAGCTTTCAAAGGAGTGAAAATTGCCACTTACATTTTTGCTACTTTATGTGTTCCTCAGATAGATTTTATTTTTCCAAATTAATTTCAGTCTGATAGTATGTCTTTAACATTAAATTGAGATAGAACCTCAGGTTCCATGTTTGAGGTAATCATGGATACCCAGAAAATTTAGGAGCCTTGGTTAATTCATTGTTCAGGCCAAGTGTTTGCAGCTTAGGAAGCACCGATGGCTGAGGAGTGCCGGCACTCAACCTAACTGAGCCTAATCCAGGGGGTCTGAGCACTGAACTAATTAAACCTTCAAAAATGGGGCTAAAGTTTATTTTAAAAGCAATAAAAGTTCTGAAAGTTGAAAGCCTTTCTCTCGCCTATCCCAAGGACATTAAACTTGCAAAAGCATTTCATCACTTGGAAGGGGATGGCGCTTTCATTCTGGTCACTGACGATTTGTAAGAAATCTTATTGTCTTTGCATAAAACTTCATGGAGAAGGGAAATTGAAAAGACAATCCCAATGATTGGGTTGATCACTACCACACTACTTACATTGTAGAACTGAGATTAAATAGATTGCTCTCAGGTATCAATGAGGAAAGATAGTGAGTCAGCATAAGAACTCTTCTGAAGATTTTTGGCTTTAGTCGGATGCTTGGGGAGACGCTCGCCATCACGACGTACACTATCCTGGTGTAATTTATTCCTTTCTTTGGGATTTATTCCAGCTTTTATATCTTTTCAGTCATCATGAATTTATCTGATGATATTCGACCCTGGAATTTTTATTTATTGTAAACGACAAATTTCTTTGAGCATGTTTATAATTTAGAAAGATAGAGCTTTCTTGACAAGAGTTTCCTCAAAAGGGGGCGAGGTGCGCTGACAGCAGGGAGAGCCCATGCTGATCTTAGGGGTCATCTCCTCCTCCTGGTGGCAAAATACTTTTCACATGTGAAAAGAGTCTCGGTCGCTGTTTAGAGCAAAATGAAATCAGACAGTCATGTGTAGAATCCTATAGATCTGAGCCTCCTGAAAATTGCATCTGTGACAAAATAGATTGGTCTCTCTTCAACAAAGTGAGAAGAATTTAAATGTTAAGGGCAACACATGTTCATATTTTGCAAATAAATACGAGGTAGCGGCACTTGGGGAGAGGTCAGCAGAGGTGATAAGAGATGTGGCTGTGATTAGCCCCAGATGCTGATATGAACTGCCAAGTGCATCTCAGGAGAACGCAGCTTCAATTATACAGTCTCTGTGTCTCTAATAGTTATGTTACAACCCTGTAGGTTAAAAACATACTTTTTATTTTGATATATATGGAAATTGGGGTTAAAAGCACTTAAATGACTTCTTTAGGTAGAATTTTAGATTGAGATGTGGGCTCTTCCACTAAATATAACTATTAGTTCCTTCAACTCATAAATGTCATTTTAATATTTAAATGCTTATTATTTTGGCAGATAAACTAGATATAAAGAAAATGCAGATATCTGCCTGCCTGAGGTCCTACGTCTAAGGAGTAATTGATAAATTAATCACCAAAACATAGAAATCAGGTCATTTAAATGTTTTGGCATTTACCAGTAGCTAACTCCAAATTCCATGGAAAATTTTCCAAATCATCTTTAATCCTAAATCTTACTTAAATATTATATTTATGGTTGAGATTATCCAAAACTTATTGGCATAAGAAAAACTGTATTTTCTTTAGATTCCAAAGTTAATTATCAATCTATTTTATCATAATGTATCCTGAGTGTCACAATCAACAAACAGACCAAAAACAAAAGGGAAGCACACTGATTCTGCAGATGAACGCTGTACTAGCTGTAAGAGCTTACTGGCAAGAACGGCAAGTCTTAGAGTCCAGATCTGGTTCTTGTACTCACTTGACATCCTCTCTTGGAAGTTTCAAAGACACCTCAAAATCAGCATGTGTGAGCTGGAGCTCGTGATCGTCTCTCAGACCTGGCCAGCTTTCAGGGTCTCCTATCTGGGTCAGGGCACTAGCATCCACCCAGTCTGCAGCTCAGACGTCTGAAAGTCATCCTTTATATCTCCATCTTCTAATTAACCCATCACATGATCCTGTAAATTTTATCCCTGTGGTATCTCACCATCTGCCAGTTTTTCTTCGTCTCTGCTGCATCCACCCAGTCCAGGAGTCGCTGTTGCTTGCCTGGACTCATGCCTTCTAATCAGTTTGTGAGAGATCAGTCTGGCCTTTGCCAGTATGAACAGAACAGTGGAGCTACCTAGTAAATTTAATTGGGCCACACCCTGTATAAAGCTCTTCAGTCATTTTCAGATAAATGGGGCATGAGGAGGAACTTTAATAAAACCACAAGGCACCATCAGGTCTGTCTGTGCCTCACCCCTCTGGGCTCTCATTCCCACTCTCCTCCTGCTGTTAAAGCCAAATAAAATCTCTTCTCTTTTGATCACTCATAATTCCAGGCCACAGGACCTTTGCATCAGCTTTCCCCCAACCTGAAGCACTCTGCTTTCTCTTCTTTGCCCGGTAAACTCTTTTTACCTTGGAAGTCTCAGCTTACGTTTCTTGAGGAAATTATCCCTGACATCACTCCGTCAAATCTCCTATTCAGAGGCCTGTATTACCATTTTTGCTCTTGTCTCAATAGCATTCTGACGTATATGTTGGTGCAATTAATTACTGTAGCAATACCAGTCACTCCCCACATTTCTTCCTCCCACCATAGCCCACATTTTATAAGATCAGAAATGAGATTTATGCTTCTTTATCATACATATCTTTCTAGCATTGAGTAGTAGGCTAGGTGACTAATAGTTGCTTATTGAAAAAATGAATGTGCTGGGCCTAGTGGATCCTGCACTCTGGGACGCTGAGGCCAGTGGATTGCTTGAACTGAGGAGTTCAAGAACAGTTTGATCAAGACTGAAACCCTGTCTCTACTAAAAAAAGGAAAAATAGTCAAGCGTTGTGGCAGGTGCTTGTAGTCCCAGTTACTTGGGGGGCTGAGGCAAAAGGACCACGTTAACCCAAGAGTTTGAGGTCACTGTGTTATGATGCCATGACACTCTAGCCAGGGCAACAGAGTGAGACTCTGTCTCAAGAAAATAAAGAGAAAAAAGAAAAAAAATGAACAAATATATGATCTCCCTATGTCTTTTCTAAGGGTAGCAAGTACTTGTACTGTAGTATCCTCATCTTTATTTATTTATTTATTTTGCAGTTTTTGGCCAGGGCTGGGTTTGAACCCACCACCTCTGGCATATGAGGCTGGCGCTCTACTCCTTTGAGCCACAGGTGCCACCCATATCCTCATCTTTAAAATGGGGATGATTTAGTATTTTAAAGGCTCTTTTCAAGCTTTTTTTTTTTTTTATTACCCACTGCAATCTAAAATATGTCTAATCTGAAATTAAGGACGTGAATTAATCTGGGATACCTGTTCAGTGCTGACTCCTTAGACCTGCTGTTCTCTACTGAATGGAGAGGTAGTGCCTGAAATTTTCAGAGAAAGAGAGGGGAGGAGAGAGAAGGTAAACAAATGCAGAGATTTGGAAGGAAAGCAAAGACACGAGAGTGGGTCAAGTTAGCAATAGTAAAGCCAGGGCAGAAGTGGGATCTTTTACTTTGCTTCACATGGAGTAAATGGCAGAGAAACAAAATTTTATTCTCCATATAGCAAAATGCTTGATGCACCTTCCCCTGTTGGAAGACAGAGACATTTCTCTCTCTCTGTCTCTCTCACACACAACACATCCCCACACATGCGCACACACGCAGCTAGCGAGTGTCTGTCTGGCTACCAGCTTAACTAAATTCGTGAGCTCATGGAAGATTCACCATCTGAACCCAGGGCTCCTGACTGCCAGTCCCTTGCCCTGTTGCTGTTCCTTTTATCAAGTTAATATTTCTCTTTGCTCATCCTTTCTGTTGGGGGGTGGGTAACAAGTTAAACTTAAGTATTATTGAGCCAGCATCTAAAAACGTATAGGCTACAAGGAAATTAAGAGAGAAGAAAAAATGAGAGAGAAAACTCTGGATTGCATTTCTTTGACCCGTAATATATTTTACTAAAAACCTGCCTTTAATGTAAACAACCTCAATATTTTTTGTTGTATTTTTAAAAGAATGATTCTGTAACTAACTTATCTTTCCCCAAATGCACAAATTGTATTGCTCAGATCACTGTCATGGGATCTCTGGCTCAGGCTCAGCCAAATATAAAATCCTCCAAATTTTTGATATTCTTTTGCTCACAACAGCTTCTCAAAAGGTAGATGACTAGGAAATGCACTTTCATTCTCTGCTTAGTGCTTGAACATTAGTTTGACTTTAATAGGCTGGGATGATTTCAGCTTATAAATCTTCAACTGGAGGATAAAGTTCAAGTAGATAAAATCAAACAGATGTTGGTGGGAGGATTTCTTCATGACCCATAAAAGTGCTATCATCAAAGCCCAGAATCATTTGTTTTGAATTATTACACTGTTATCAAAAGGACTGTAGCAGTCTGTTTGTTGAGGAATTGGATCTGTTTATCTGAAAACAGAACAAAGATGCCATGCGAAGGCGTTCCTGGGAAAGCGTGGTTCAGATGATGGCTGACACGCTGGGGTAGCTCCGAGACACTTTGATTGACATTTGTCAGCAAACATGGTAGTCGGGGCATGTCATTCTCCAAGTGATACGGAATAACCCTGTGTTAGCCAGAACTTGTCCAAAGGCGGGGGGTGGGGGGTGTAAGTGGGAGGAAAACCATCCAAGTAAAATAAGAAAGCTCATTTCTAAGTGACTAATCAGCTGTTAGTGGGGGAAGAATAATTCATTTTCGAAGAATTTAGATAAATGGTTAGTCAACGGTACTGAAATGCTTACTAGTCCAGGAACACAGCCCAGCACACGGCCCCGCTCCGTACTATTGAAGCAGGAAGGGCTCACATCCTTGTACATCGACAGGTCCATATTTTATACAGCAGCACTACCAAATTCCTGTGTCTTTGTGTTAATATTAACTTGGTTTATGGGACCAGGCACATTTCAGCCCTGGAAGTAATCTAAGGGCAATAGAGAAAATTCAAAATACTAAAATATAACAGGAAGACGTGGCTGTCTTAAACCTGCAGATAACCATGTTTCTGTGTAGCTGAGTGCCTTTTATATCCAATATATTCAAAATATTTCCCTTTAGTTACCAAAGTTTCCCAATATGTACCTAGTTATAGTAGCAATATAAGCGGGTAGAAAAGTTTCCTATTTCACTAATACTAACTTTCTTCCCTGGGACTGAAGACCCTGCATGATCTGGTTTCCTGCTGTGCCCTGACTGGCTCTTTCTCCCGACAGTCACAATACCCCTCTGCTCTTTTTTTTTTTTTTTTAGTTTGATAGAGTTTTCATTTTATTTTATTTTATTATTATTTTTTATTAATTGATATCTGTATACATTAATGCAAACATGGGGTACATTGTGCTGTTTTCATATACAATTTGAAACACTTTCATCAAGCTGGTTAACATAAATTTCATGTCATTTGCTTAATCATTGTATC
>CAUYQV010144000.1:0-46645 GCA_963574575.1 Galagoides demidoff
CCTGTGGCTCAATCGGCTAAGGCGCCAGCCACGTACACCTAAGGTGGCGGGTTCGAATCCCCAGCCCGGGCCCGCCAAACAACAATGACGGCTGCAACCAAAAAATGGCCGGGCGTTGTGGCGGGCACCTGTGGTCCCAGCTGCTTGGGAGGTGGAGGCAGGAGACTCGCTTGAGTCCAGGAGTTGGAGGTTGCTATGAGCTGTGATGCCATGGCACTCTACCCAGGGGGATAGCTTGAGGCTCCGTCTCAAAAAAAAAAAAAAAAGGATACTGTCTACTTATAATTTGTAAAGTTAGAAAATGCCTGCCTTAAAATTGGGGTGGCCAGGTGAGATATGAGTCAGGCTTTTGCCAACTCAGTTCCTCTCTGATCATACCACTTCAGCCAGCCCTGATGAACAGAGAGCATTCTAACCACTTCTCTACAGCAGCCCAAAAGGGTTGTAGGGTAGGGCCACAAGGAGAAGTCTAAGGAGAAACTTTCATTTTTCCATGCAAAAATTTACTTTATCAGACTGCAAATTCACTTACAGCCTGCCCCTGGAATGACAAATTATGTATCAACTTCACATTCTTTTCATTGGTTTATATGTTAGAATTCCAAATCTTTTTGAAGTCAGTGTTGGGAGGATAGAATAATTCAGATCACGTGCTTGCTGTGGGTGGGACATATGGATTATAAATATTTAAAAAACAGAGCATATAAAGTTCACAAAATTAAGAGAAAAATTTCCTCTTTCTTATTCAGCTGCTGCTCATAATTATTATTTAAAAAAAAATTTTTTTTAAGAGACAGGGTCTTGCTTTGTTGCCCAGGCTAGAGGGCAGTGGCTCCATCATAGCTCCTTGTAGTGTCCAACTCCTGGGATCAAGCAATCCTCCTCTCTCAGCCTGATAAGGAGGTGGGAATATAGGTGTGTGCTACCACACCTATTCATTTTTCTTATTTTTTGTGAGATAGGCTCTATGTTGCCAGGCTGGTCTCGAACTCCTGGCCTACAGTGATCCTTCTACTTTGGCCTTCTAAACTCCTGGGGTTGATGAGCCACTGCACACAGCCTATTGCTCATAATTTTCATCGAGGGAATAAAAAAAGATTTTAATTTCATAACCCATTTTATTCTTTGGTTCTACCAGATAAGGCAGAAATTCCCCCTTGCCCAGTAATGACTAGTAACTTATTTTGTAGATGGAGCTAACCACTGCCTCTCTTATACCTCAGTTCTATAAAATGGGAGGTAATTATACCAGTGACCTAATAGCATTGTTTGACAGTATTAAAGGAGCTAATAAATGCAAAATGTATTAGAACAGGGAACACACATGGAAAGCATGCTATACCCATTAGCACACAGCTAGTATCTACAAAGAAAGCATGCTCACAATAGGATGTATTTGAAGCTTACTTTACTTCATACTACATATATGTAGAAAATCTTATTTTTGATTTGGTATTTGATTAATCTTACTAGGATCAATTATTTTCTATCTTTATTCTTTTTAGAAGTAGCATTTACAACTTTTATTTTTTAAATTTTTTCCATCAGTACAAGTATTTCTTTATGTTAGAAACAATCTAATTCCACTCTCAGTCATTTTGAAATATACAATAAATTATTGTTAACTACAGCTACTATATTTTGATACCAAATACTAGACTTTAATTATTTTTTTCTAAATCTAGTTTGTACCAATTAACATCAATACATAATCACCCACACTTTCATACGAAAGATAAAACACAGTTATAGCCCAGAAAGAAGGAAAGAAGAGGAGGGCGAGGGGAGGTGAGGGGGGTGGACAGGTGGAGGGAGGGTAATCAGTGGGACCTTACCTCCTGTGCATATTGCAAGCATACATGACAAATATGTTAATAGTAGAGTATAAATGTCTAAACACAATTAAATAAGTGAGATGAATGCTATGTTAACCAGTTTGATGTAAACATTCCAAATTGTGTATAAAATCAGGACATTGTACTGCATAAATGCAATAATGTACCTAGTTATGATCTAATTAAAAAAAAGAAAAAAAAAGAAAGCATGAAGTGGAGACGGTTATTTTCTATCTTTAATGTGTACAAGACTCGCCTGAGGCTCTTCTTAAAATGCAGACTCTAATTTTGTAGGTCTGCGGTGTGGCCTGAGAGTCTGCATTTCTAACAAGATCCCAGGGGATGCTATGCAGCTGGACCACAATTTGAAAGGCAAAGATTGAGATGACCCATCTCATGCCCTCCTATTTACTTCTGAACACAGCCTTCCATCCTGGAAAGGCTGTGAAATACTATTTCCCTGCTCTAAGGCAGTTTTAACAGATGGCTGCACAGTTAGATGCATTTTGGTAGCAGTCCAAAAGACCTCTTCTCAACATGGAGTAAGATGCAGGGAGAAGAAAAGCAGGGTGACAAGCTTCCAAGGGAGCTTTCCAACTGCCTTAAATCAGTTCTATATTGAGTGACTCCATTCTTCTATTTAGAGTTAATTCTTAGATCATTAGGTATCAATTTATTCTATTGTAAACACAGGTACTTATAAATTGCTTATTAAAAATAAAAGTGAAATATAAATTCAGATTGTTGGGTTATGCATGCTGTCTTCCATAACTTTGTTTTGATAAACAGAGGCTGTACTTAAGTATCAGAGAGTAAAGGATGCCTTCCAAACATGCTGCAATGAAAGGAAATGGTCAAACCAAACACTTCCATAATTCACAGTGTTTCAATTCATCCTTAATTTTCTGAAGATATTTTCATAAAAATAGCAACATTTATTAAGAACTTTTAGCCTTTAGAAGCATGCTTTTATGCCTATTGCCATCTCAACAGTCTGAACTATTTTAACTTTGCTTTTCTAGAAGTTCCTTAAAAGAAAACAATAAATGAACAGAAAAGACAAGAATGCTGCCAGAAAATAGGATAATGTGCTATAAATTCTAAAGTAAACTGAATAAGCTTACAATCTTGGAATAAATATACTGGAAATTAAAATAAAATACTTAATTAGGACTATTCTCACACAGGTGTAACCAAAGAAAGAATAAAAACTCACTTGCATGGTTGTAAACCTTGTTATTTGCGAATGTCCTATAACTTCTCTATTAAATAATTATATGCATATATTATGTTTTAACTTGTTATCCCTATAAAAATTCGAAAGGTATAAAAGTATTAAGCATAAGTGTTAAGGCAATTACTAGTTTGCTGAACCTTTTAACTGGGAAAAAGGTGTATCCTAGAATGGCCTGTGTCTAACTGAATCACATTAGTGGAGAAATGCCTCCATCCTTTGGACTTTAAGGTTGTCATCTCCGTGTTGTATTTTCACACTTAGGCAACTTGGCCAATCTTTTGTAAACCTATATAGCTCTTTCCTCTACTGAGATAATTAGCGCAGATGTTACTCCACTTAAAAGGGTTTTCTCCCTTTCTACTTACACACGATCAGACCAACTGATAAAACCACCCAGCCAGCACCAGGGTCCCCAGCTGAGTTTCTTACAATGTTGCTGCTGGGCAAAACCATCTGTGTGCTCTCTCTGGCTGCTCCTGGCACCAAAAGTAGACGTCGGCACAATGGCTGACCCAGATAGAAGGGCCTTCGCCAAGACTGTTTTTCTTATGGCAAAATTAGTTGACCCGTGAGAGGAAGAAATGCATGCACTTGTACTACCATTCTCTGGGCTAAATGACCTCTATAATGTCCCAACAGAGACAAACAAAAACTGCACCCTGCAGCAAAGCCAAACTGAGGATCAAGCACGGTTGAAGACTTAAGTTACAACTGGTGAAGGAGCACAAGTGTTGGAAGAGCTCTAATAGTTCTTTTTTAACATAGACATTACAAATGTGGAGACTTTGGTAAAGAAAAAAAGGTGAAAAGGAAATTAATTATATAAATTACCTGGTTTAATCCTATGTATATCACACTTTGTTAATTCATCCCTCAAATTACTTTATAGAAACCCCATCTCTCACTAATACCAATTCTTATTAGCTTTTCTGTAAGTGGTTGGTAAATGCCACTGAGAAATGAGGCAATTTTTCAGGCTCCAGAGGATGCCAGAGTAAAGCCCAACACATCTGAGTACTTATACAACACATAAAACCTACAATAGCATTCATTTATTCCTAAACATTTACTGAGTGTCAGGCACAATATCTAGCACAGAGACTACAGTGATGGAGATAGGTGCCTGCCAAGAGCCTTAGAAGTAAATACCAGTTCTCTGACATGCAGAGCAGAGTAAGTACTTGCAGATAACACAAGACACTCTCCATCTCAAGATGTTCCTTCTGTTGGTTTGAGGAGGGGCTCTGGAACCTACAGCTTCACTAGGGCCTCAGCACTGCAGATGCTGGGACACAGGCCCTTGGGCCAAGACTGGAAGGAACTATTATGAATTTTGTGGTCTCTGGTCAGAAGAGACAATAGAGGAAAACAAAGAAGTATGGTATAGTACACTTGGTTTGAGGGAAAGGCAACAGTTGTGCATTCCTGGGGGGCCAGAGAATACTTGGAGGAGGACAGATAATAAGGCTGGATAGGGGGAGATTGTAAAGGGTCCTACAGGCCATGCCTCAAAATGGAGGGATTAATCCTAAGGAGAAGAGGCCCCTGTCGAATTCTCCTGGGGAGTCTGACACTGTGGAGTCAGACATACACAGCACACAAGTTGGTGTCATGAAATATTTCAGTAGGTGACCATTAATAACACGGATTCATTAAACTTTCTAATTAACATGGGACTATTAGTCATTTAACTGAGAAAAAATTATATACTCTTTCTAAATTCTCATTCTCCTACCTCACCAAATCCAGAAGCTGCATGTCAAGCTGTGTAGAGTTAGTTGTTATAATGCTTGTTTTAAAAATGTGAATTTATTGCAATGAGAGTGATGTGCTGGAACAATCGAGCTTAACATGAATTTCACATTTGCTTATGCACAGTGTCATCCTTAAGAAACACCAGGTGCATGCAGACAAGTGCATATAATTGAACCCAGCTACATGTGGGAATGCGGGAATACACAAAATGCCTACTCCCACACACCAAAGATATCTGCCAGCTCCCTCAATTCAGTGTGTGTTGTGGGCTACTTATATACTATTGCTGGGACTGCAAACTGGTACAACCTCTATGGAAAGTGGTATGGCGATACCGCAAAGAAGTTAAAGTAGACCTAATCGATCAACACTTAAGTATACATATGGAAGTAAATATCAGCAAAAATCAAGCTGGGGGAGGGAGGAGGAAGGGATGGGAAATTCACAACTATAGGGTATAGTGCACACTATCTAGGTGAAGGGCGCACGCTTATAATTTTGTTTCAGTCTTGTACAAAAACAAGTATGTAAACAAAATGTATACCCCAATAATCTGAATAAAAAAATTTAATGAATTTTTTAAAGTCTGAAAAAAGCATTTGATATATAAATTTGAATTTTAGATAAACAATGAATACATTTTTAAATATAAGTATGTCCATGCAATATTTGATACATTTATATTAAAAAAATTATTCGCAGCTGGTCATGGTGGGTCACACCTATAATTCTAGCACTCTGGGAGGTCAAGATGGGTAGATTGTTTGAGCCCGGAGTTTGAGACCAGCCAGAGCAAGAGCCAGACTCTTTCTCCACTAGCTGGCATTGTTGTGCAAGCCTGTAGTCTCAGCTACTTGGGAGGCTGAGGCAAGAGGATTGCTTGAGTTTAAGAGTTTGAGGGTGCTGTGAGCTACGACACCATAGCACTCTACCAAGGGTGACAGAATGAGACCCTGTCTCAAAGAAAATAAAAATATTTATTCACTATTTACTTTAAATTCAAATTTAACTGAGCATCTTGTATTTTATTTGGAAACCTAACCTTACAAGAATGCCGTAGGAAGACATAGTCTGTCTTTCTCCTTTGGGTGTCAAATGGATATGGTACCTAGAACAGTGTCTTGTTTCCAACCTGGGAAGGGCTTGTGCTGGGCAGGGCAGAGAGATGGCAAGAATCTGCCATCTGGGGCAGTGCCTGTAGCTCAAAGGAGTAGGGCGCCTGCCCCATCTGCCAGAGGTGGCAGGTTCAAACCCAGTCCCAGCCAAAAATTGCAAAAAAAAAAAAGAACCTGCATCCCTGAAGATGGCTGTGTTACTGGGCTTATCTGTAACTCCAGTCCATCAGATTAATGAGAGACTGATGAGCTTTGTAAATCATGGGTTCTAAACCTTGACTACACATTGAATAACCTGGGAAGCTTAAAACACCAATGCCTAGGTTCCACCTCAGAGATTTTGAATTTTAGATAAACAATGAATACATTTTTTAATATAAGTATGTCCATGCAATATTTGATACATTTATATTACTGTTACTAGTATTGATTTTAAAACTCCCCATGTGTGGCCAGGAATGAGACGTTCTCCAGACTTGAGCTAATAACTTTCCTCATTATTGTAATCAGTTTGAGTCAGAATTTCTGTTACCTGCAACTTAAACAACTCAAATAAGATGTTTCTCTTTGAAGTGAAACTTAAGGTCCAGCACTTAAACATTCTATAATTAGTACATCTTGGAAATTTCAATTTCAATTTCAATTTCTGGCAAAAGAATTAGGCCTGCTCATTTATTTGAGAGAGAAAAAAAAAAAAGATACACCTGCCCAACTTTTAAACCTAATTCTGAAGATCTGTATTTGGGTATCAAAAAAGGAGTTTGAGGACTGAGGGTGGGTAACTTTGATTATAGGTAGCAAGAAAAAAACATCAATGCCTCACTTCTCCTGGGCAATAAAAGATATTCATAGTATTATCGCTTTTTAGCTAGATAATTAAAGTTTGACTGTTATCTGGAGGTGACTTTAACTTCTTTATAAATGTTAACATCATCACATAGTATTACCATGCCAATTTCATTATTATTTTCTGCAGTATCATTTTCAAAAGTACTGTTCTTGATATTTTATGGAATATGTATCTTTATGTCATCATGAATGAGATCCACACATGGAATATACAAATAGGCTCCAAACCCAAAAGACTGCTTAGAATCCAGCTGAGAGCATCCTGAAGTTAAGTGATCTGAGGGTATTTCTCACTGTTTACTCTAAGTTGATTGGGGCTTTATTCTTCCTTAGAGGCTAACTTCAATTTTTGGCCCATGTGGTAGTGGGTAGGTGCGCCAGGTTAAAGTTATAATTTGTATAATTTGCAAGTTCTTTACTTGTTAATGGAACCCTTGAGCTATCTGAAGGGATATATGAAAGGACTGAGGTAAAGTAGCAAACTGGCCTACTTTTGAGAGGACCTCTAGGATTAAGAAGGCAACAATGATTAAGAGGTCAGAGTGAATACTTGGAGGTAATCCTAGAGACGCTGGTCTCAAAGACCCTTTCTGTTGTAGGGACAAGGTATGGTTGAATTTGGTTTATTCACTAAGACCAGGCCATTTTTTAGAGTTCATCAAAGAGGCAAAGTAAAAAAGACAGAAAACTTTAAAGCAGAACAATAAGAATATCAAAGGTGAAAAAAAAATTGGGACATATAACCACAAAAGTCAGGAATCAGAGTCTAGTCCTGGGTGTCTGAATAAATGGTGAGGTGGGGAGGGAGAAGAGGAAGCTTCCCTTTCTCACAGCTGCTTTTCATGTCAAACCAATTTTCTTTATTCTTTTTTCTCTTGTTTTCAAATATAGCCTATTTAATCCTTTCTATAAGGGGATTTAATATAAAGCCAAATTGTTCTTAGTTTATTATAAACATCATACTTTGCTCTTAAAGTTCTTATTGTCTGACCATAGAAAATTTGGAAAATGATGTTTTGACTGACAATTATAAGGCCATGGAGAGAACTGTATATACACACTGTACTATATTTGGTAATAATTCTGAGGGAAACAGTCATCACCTTAGATAATGGAAGTTTGGAAATTTGATGTTATCTTCTGGTGATCCATATAGTCAAGATTTTGAAATTTTTGTGGCTGCATGGCAATGTTAGGGTTGAGAAGACTTAGTTATTTTTTTCAGATGTTTTAAAAAATTGCTTATGACTAACTGTATTTCACAAGCAGGCAGAAATCCCATAAACAGGTCAAGTTATGTGTGCTAAATCCATTAGTTCAACCAAACACAGTTGATAATAAAGCTCATGAGATGCCTTTGTGATGACAGACATACTTATTAAGAAGATCAATAAAGCACAAATGGGGAACTGTGTAAATGACTAGGCTTGGTATTCTTCTTATCATCAAATGAATTTTATTTTTTCTCCTCATATTACTTCTTCACGTTGATGCTGACATGTTTTCATTTTATCATCACTGCCACAAAACAGAAGGTCCTGAATTTTTCCAACAGTTGCAGTTCCTTTTTCATTAATCCGAGGCCTTCAATAACTCAAAACATGTTTTTAATTTAATTAGAAAAAGTAACCCTCTTTTGGTGCACGATTTTGAGGAGTGAAAAACATGCCCCTTCTTCAGGCAAATGTATGCTGCTTAGTTCAGCCCTCCAGTTGACACTTTCTCCCATGCTCAGGTGTGAGGTTCCAGATGCTCACTGCTTGTTATAATTCTTGGTGCATGAATTCCTGACACATGGGCATCTTGGACCAGAAAGATGGGAGGCGGGGCAATAGAGTTCAGGAAAAAGATGAAGCTTTGGTAAAAGTGCCCAAGCCTCTGACTGACTCTCCAGGCACAGCAGCTCTAGTTAATGGGGAACAACCAAAAGGATGTTTCTTAATTTCTTAGCCTTAAGGTTTCATAGGCAACATTTTTGCCTGCCTGATGCAGATCTTCCCCTTTCTCCAATAGGCCAAGAATTCCTTTGACAGGAGCAAAACCATTTTCTCCCCCCCCTGGAATGAAAGCTAGTAGCTTAAAAATATAACTTCCTGGAAAAGCCAACATAGTTGTTTCAAAGGATGAATGATAAGATGCTAAGGACAAAAGGTTTAAAATTAGCAGGAAGACACTCTGTAGGAGAGGGTGGTGATCCACCGAGGGGGAAAGAGAAGGACAACTTTACAGATGCCACAATCTGGCCTCTGGCTTGGCTGACCTCTCTCTGCCTGGGACACTTCAAAGCCTTCATTTCCTTCACTGCCATGCACATGTCATTTAGGGCACAAATAACTGTCTCCAAGGCAATGTGGCATTGAAAGAATAAATAAATGTCAAGTTATAAGAAAGGTCATTGGAAAGAAGAAAATGCTATCAATTACACATCTAATTTAGCAAGATTCAAATACACAAAAATTCTGGCCAGGAATTGTAAATTTTTCTAATTACTTGACTTGAGCTCTCTCCAAATCATTGTCTATGCCTCCTAGGCAGTGTTCAGCACCCATACAATCTGGAATCTTTGCATTTTAGGAGAGGATGGAGATGAAGACAAATGATGGAGGAAGACCCAGCATGAGGGGGGTAACTATCTCATTTGCCCACAAAGGACATGCAGCATTCCATTTCCTATGATTCTGCTTTCCTAGGGTCCTCAGATATTTTGGTTTAAGTTAAGTTTATTAAAGCATAGTAACATTAAAAAGTTGGTTATAAAACCTGTTTAAAAATAATAAATTAAAAGTCATGCTAAAAACTGTTGAAAACAGGAGATTTTTATGATGTTCCCTTTGATATTCACACTTCTTGCAATGAAATTACATGAGCTAGGTGAGGGACAAAGATGGAGATGAAAATGGAAGGAAAGATACATAGTCTACCCTTCCTGACCCTGAGCTTATTCCCTGGCAGACAGATTGTGGAAAAGATTCATGCAACATCAAATGACTACTAAATGGTATGCTTCAAATGTCTGAATTAATTTGGCCTCAGACTAAAATTCGTACTATGAAATTTAAAATGCTGATGTCTAAATTTATTTTATGTTTATTCAATAAACTACATAGAAGTGGCTGTATTTTCATCCAGTTATCATTTCATTATTGATTAAATACTGAGAGATTATAAATATTCATAAATCAGAAAATTCTAAAATTAGATGAACTATAGATACTAGCTTTCAATTCCATCCAGAGGCTCATATAAGAAATACACTGTGATCAATACCTCCTAAATAACATGTGTTCCTAGGAAGTATATACTACTTACTGAAAAGAAAATAAGATAATCAGGAAAATTCGGGCCTCCTGGAATGGCCACACTGCTCAGTTTCTCTCTTTTAACCACCAATCTAACTCAAGTGGCTGAAAATCTACCACTAAAACATGATGGATCACAACAGAGCTGGTTCTTTTCAAATGCAAATGCTTCAGAAAAGGATGAGATAAACCATTTTGGCAATTAATACTTCAGGGATGGTTCACATATCAAACTGTTGGCTGCCTCATTACATGTCCACCACAGCTGATGCTCAGTTATGAGCATCTGTTAACATTTGCGCTTACCAGAGATTGGTTTAGGAGTGGGCTTGGAATTGAATACTGGCCAAAAGCCTACTAGGGAACTCCCAAAAAGACTTCTCTAAAAGGTGAGTGTGTGTGTGAGATACTCTTGGCTCTGTGGCAGCCCTTTTGAAAACATCATGGGAGAAAGTTGAGGACAAAACCAACACACCAAGGATGGCAGAGTAGAAAGATGGTGATGTCACTGAACAGTCAAATTATCCAAACCTAGATCTACTTAGGATGCTTGTTATTTGAAATAATAAACAACAAATTTCCTTATTTGAGATAATACTTTCTCTTACCCAAAGAAACTTGATACACATGGAACTATTTTACATCTGTAAAATGTGAGAGAGAAGAGAATCCTACAAGAGACACTGTTGACTGTCTACTCAAGACTCACCACTACTATCTGTAAGAGAAAACAATGATTGTATTTAATGAAAGAAGAAATATGTCAGTGGTTCAAGTCTTGCATATGAAGCTTGTCTAGACCAACACAGCCCATAGTGGGCTGTACTCTAAGTCCATACTATTGTCTTTACTGCTCATTTGGGATTGCACCATACAATGCCTTTCATGTTGATGAGATATTTAGTTTAGTTTTATTACTTAACTCTTCCCCTCTTCAATTTAATTATAAACATCCTCATAGGGACTTCTCTCTTACATTCCTTACACTGATGTAATGTTTTAAATTCCAATTTCTACATCAGAGCTTAGATCAAGCAATGCTCAAGTTGTCTATACTTTCAGAAATAAGGTAAGAAAGTGCTTTCAAATGTGTTTTAATTCACCTGTCACTTTTTATTATTTTTCATGATAAAGAATAGATCAACCAATACTACAAAAATAAATCCTATTAACATGACCATAGTATATGTTCAAATTGCCAAAGGGCAATGATGGGTGCATGCAAGGTTCATAAAGGCATAGGATGAACACTCCTCAGTAGTGCTGTGAGCCTTCAGGTTGTGGGTATCTCATTAAGCATCTGGTTTTATGCAGAAATTTCCAGCTCAGACATTTTTGATTTCCTGTAGTTTAGAGAGGTTTCGGAACCAAGGATACTTTTAGATCTTTGGAGATTGGTATGTAATTATCACAAAGCATAGCAAAGTAACTTATGGTTCATTCCAAATTTTACAAAAATACTTCTAATTGGCTGATATCCTTAAACATTGGAGCTTATTTACATAGACAAAGCAATTTTAGAGGCTTTCTTATACACAGTATTTTCCCTATCCCTTAACCATACTTAGCTAAGATATTCTTGGAAAACAGTTTGAAAATAATCATAGAACATGACTAACAGTGCTAAACAAGTAAAACTTTAATAGTCAGATGAATGACCAACTAACACAGACTTCCAGAAAACTAGGTATTGGATGTCATTTATATTATGCAAAATAAGAGCATAAAAGTTAAAAGTATCAAACTTTTCAATTTGACCTTAATTAATTCTTAGGATAGAGTTAGGTGAGCCCTAAGGGCTGTTGGGAAAAAAGATAGAGGGAAAATTGACTTCAAGAAAATATCAATCCTCAAGACAATGGTATTACTGATAATGAAGGGAGGTCAATTTTTAAAACTTTCTACTTAAAGTTAGGCTCTGTTTATTGTACCAGAGGAAAGAAAGGCTTGTGTAGGGTCCTGAATTGCAGTTTAGTCACATTTTAGTAAAGAAGTATAACAAGCAGTATTTTATAAACATTTGGCACAAGGCTTAATTTGTTACCTCCTTAAAGACTTTGCTGAATTTTGCTCACTTTTATTATATGGCCAAATCATGGGTATTAATAGGAATAAATGGGGGTACTTCTTTATCTAAATAAGACAGCCTGTGCATTACATAAAGGTTTTATACGATTCATATGGAGGTAGTCCTGAAAAGGAATAGGTTCTACGAGATAATAGATGATGCTTGTCTAAGATGTATCACACCTATGTTAATTTTGAAAGTCATTTCTCAAGCCACCAATAAAAGTAGATTTCACCACACTAAGGCTGCTGGCTACTACTCGATTATCTTTGGTTTAATGTCTTTTTTCTACTGTTATTTTAACCTTTTTGTTAATTGACATGAAATATTTGACTCTGGGCCATTTTTAAAGATAAACTGAGTTTTGAAATCTAAAAAGTATCATCATACAGTTTAAGGCACAGGGAAACTCAAAGCAAAAGATGCCTTTGCTTCAATTTCTGGCCACTTGCTGGTGTAAGAAACTGATGATGATGACTTTCATGACTTTGTCTTGAACTTTTGTGAGGAAATGGAACCTCCCCGAATCTACCAAACTGGCCTGGACATGAAGGCAAAGTGGACCCAGGGATGGCTGATACCCACTCACAGGCTCTGGTGCCACTAGGTACTACGTAGATCCCCTGAGGTAATGATTCCCAGCTACGGGTCTGAGCATTTTCCAAATGTGCATTGTTGTGCCGTAGTAACGATCAACCTCAGAAGTTTAAATCACTAAAAGCTTATTTCTCCCTCACACTTCATTCTATCATGGACTGGCATATAGATAGGCTCTGTTTATTGTGCTAGAGAGAAAGAAAGAGCTGCGTACGGCCCTGCATTGGCAGGGCATCTGCACCACTTCTGGACAGAACAGAACCACTGGACAGAACCTGTCATCTTACTCTGACAACTCACAGGGGCAAGGAGATACAATCCTAGCAAGTGCCTAGAATGAGAGAGAACCAGCAAAATGCATTAACTACAACATATTATTTCATAGAATAATAAAACAATTATTTGGAAAACTATGAGCTTTCTCCTGAAAATTTCTGTCTAGTTCCTTCCCACAAGTTAGGAAATGCATTAAGTTTGAATGATAACTTGCATTCTGTCTCTTGGTTCACAGCAGGTTAAGCTGTTAGACTTACTCTATTTCTATTTTTGCTCAACTTCTCAGTTTTAAGTTACAGTATCACCATAAAGAAAAGTAATTAATTAGTGTTGTAGACTAATCCATATGCCACCAAAATATGATAGAATGCAAATGAAACCTGTCTCCATATGCCTTTCTCGTTTGTTATTCCCTTATTCTAGTTCTTCACAGACATGTTTTTTATACAGGCTGGCTATCTCCTCTTCTAATTTATTATGCCAATACAATCTATTTTTGTTGTAATTTTTAGTTGTTATTTTTAATCTAGATACATATATGTACATAACAGTTGATGAATCAAATGGTGCTAGAAGGCCTGTTATGAAAAACAGTTCCCAGCACCCCACCCTCTACTTCCTGCTCCCCCGAGGCAACCACTTTCAACCTATTTTTTTCATTTTGTTTTCTACCTCTCTCTCTCTAACTTATATTGCTACTTCTTGATTTTTTTTGAGTATTATCCACTGATTTTCCACTTAGGAAGATGAAGTTTTAGCTTTATTGACCACTGCAACTTGTTCCCTCCTTTCCCCATGTAAACACACATTTCCTGTCTTCTCAATGGTTACAGCATCATTTTAATTAGACTAATATAAATAGGCTTACATTCCAATGTCTGTGTTAATTCTAATCACAACTCAGTTATAATGTTTATTGTAAGTTTTCTTTTACTACATGTATATTGCTTTTCTTTGGGGTTACCAACAGTCCTGTTTTTTCTTAATGAGTTTAGCTTTTATAAAGTAATTACTAATTCAGACCCAAACTCATGTGTAGTTGTATACATTTATCAATTTGTTAACATACATTCGTCATTCTTCTGGTTTTATCTTTGTGAAGAAATCTTTCTGGAATCTTTAGAGTGGACCAAAGTATTAACCAGATCCATTCAAACACAGAATCTGGGCTGGCTGCTGCTTTCTCTGCTAAATAGCTCTGCAATAGCCTTCAGATCTCCCTACATTATCATTCTGGGCAATCTTTTCATCATGTTGTGGACTGTCTATTCCTAGTTCTTATTCATTCCTCTTCCTCGGTTTATGCCCTCATTTTTGTGGAGTACCTCCTCCAGTAGATTCTCAGAATGGGTACATGTAAATAATGTTTTTGATTGTTTAAATGTTTGAAAGTAGCTTTAGTTTACCCTCAAATTTAATTATTAGTTTAGCTGAATATTGAATCTAGGTTGGAAGTAATTTTTTTCTCAAAACTCTTAAGTTATTGTTCCATTGTCTTACTTTCAGTGTTGCTACTAAGAAGTCTGCAGTTATACTAATTTCTGAATCTTTGTTGGAAATCTTTCTTTTTCCTAGCTCTACAAGTCTATAAGATTCTTTTGTTCCTGGAGTTCTGCACTTTTTCAATGCTTTCAAAACTTAAGATTTGTTTTTGTTTGTATGGGACATTCTATGGACTTTTCCAATCCAAGACTCAGGTCTTATTAGTGGAAACATTTCAGAATTGTATTTTTGCTTGTTTCTTTTCCTTTATTCTCCTCTATTCTCTCTTGAACTCCTATTTTTAAAATTTAGAACCTCCTGGGTCAGTGCGCTAATTTTCTTATATTTTTTTCTCTTCTATTTCAGTTTTATATTATATTTTCTGGGGAGACTTCCTCAACTTTATCTTCCAACTCTTCTATTGAGTTTTACATTTTAGATATCATATTTTAATGTCTAATAGCTCTTAAATTGTTCTCTGAATGAATTATACATTTTTCCTGACCTTTTCTTGTCCTGTATAGCCTTGTTTCCTCCCAGGTGCTTTTTGCTATGTTTCTATCAGATGCTCTCTGTAAGTGTGAAATAAAGAGCTAATTCTGTGTTTGAATTCATCTTGTTAATACTTTGGTCCACTCTAAAGTGAATTGGCTATTTCCTTGGAGAACCTCTAAGCTGAGTATATTTATTGTTTACGTGTGTGTGCCTTTTGCCTAGGGAAAGCCTTTCCTGCCTGGAGGCTTATATGTACTGGTACTCTGGGGGAGGCTTGGGGTTTTCAAATTTAGCTTTTAAATAGATTCATCACCCCCTTTCCAGTAGGGTAGTCCCATACTGGAATGTGCCTGATCTCTCTTAGTTCTGAGATTATTTTACACTTCTGAGAGAATTAAACCACCAGCCTACAGCTAATGTAGGAAGGGTAATCTAATTATTCTTGAAGAAACTTCAGACCAATTCTCATGTCTTCAGTTGCATGTTCATCCTCATTTCCAGTTCCTGAGCTTCTGAAGAGTTTTATAATCTAAATCAAGTTGCTTCTTTGCTCTTTACCAACTACTGATTTACATTTCAGCTTTTGTTGGCTGTTTCTGTTGGGGGCCTAATACTGCCCTACATGAACCCTTCCTCCCTCTTCTTCCTCCTCCTCCTGAAACACAGAACACAAAGGATCTAGTTAGTCCCACCCACCAAAGAAATTGCTCTAAGGGACCCTAATTCCCCAAAGCCCTCTGGACAAGCTGTTTCAATTTGTCACCCTGCTGGGCCCCATAAAATGGGTCTTTAATTACCCCTGAATGCAGCTGCCATATTTGCCCTGCCCAGGCAGGTTGTTTGTCCCCTTTCAATAAACCTGGCCTGAACATCTCTACTCCAGCCTCATCTCTGGGACACCATGGCTCACACCTTTCAGTTACCACTTGTTACCTGTTTTCCAAGTAAGAAAATTTTGTTTCTATTGTCTTCTCTCCTGTTTTCATACTCTTTGAGGGTTTATCTTTATTCTTAGTGTCCTTGCAGTGGAGTTTTAGAAGGAATCAACACTAAGTGCTTGCACTAAGGTGCTATCTTTAAGCTAAAGGTCTGTTTGGCTCAGACAGAATCACACTTTGGAAGGGACCCCAAGGGAACACATAGTAAACTCTTTAGAAAGCGAAATATGTTTGTAGATGATGTGCTGAAATACCAGGAAGCTGAGTATCTTGCCTAAGGACATACAAAGGCATACAGACAGATATTGTGATATTTAATGCACCTTAAATAATTATCCCTCAAAGGCTATAGAGCTGATTTATAATTTAGGACCATTTGAGTTACAGCTAAATCATTTTTTGTATTACCTTTAAATCTGTATCCTCTTCTATTGAGCAGATGAGTTCTTCACATTATAGTATTAGGTGGTAAACCACAGTCATGTACCCAATAATGATGTTTTGGTCAATGGTGACTGCATATATGACAGTGGTCCCATAAGATAATAATGGAGCTAAACAAATTTCTAGTGACACTGTTGCTGTCATAACGTCAACACTGTTGTTGACATAATGCCCTAGAGCAACACATTACATATTTGTTGTAATACAAACCAACTTTGCTATCAGTCATGTATAAGTATAGCACATATAATTATGTACAGTAAATAATGCTTAATAAGTAGTGTTACTGGTTTATGTATTTATTATATTGCACTTTTTACTGCTATTTTAGAGCATTTTCCATCTACTTATAAAAAAAGAGTTAATTGTAAGGCAGTGCCTGTGGCTCAGTGGGCAGGGCGCCAGCCCCATGTACCAAGGGTGGCAGGATCCAGCCTGGCCCAGGCCAAACTGCAAAAAAAAAAAAAAAAAAAAAGAGTTAATTGTAAAGCAGCCTCAGGCTGGTCCTTTAGGGAAGTATTACAAAAGAAGGCATTATTACCATAGGAGATGGCAGCTCCACACCTGTTACGGTCCCTGGAGACCCTCCAATGGGACAGGATGTGGAGGTACAATGCAGTATTGAAGATCCTGCTCCCGTGTAAGCCTGGCCTAATATATTTGGATCTCAGTTTTTAACAAAGAAGTTTAAAAGGTAAAACTCTAAAAAAATACATTTAAAAAAAAAAAGCTTATAGAATAAGCTTAAGAATAGGCTTAAAAAACAGAAACAGTTTATAGTATAAGCTTATAGAAAAAAATATTTACAAAAACAGAAAACCTGAAACACACAATGTTTAAGTTGAGTTTTGGTACAAACAGACAAACGGTTAAAAAAATTAAGTTTATAAGGAAAATATATTAAGCTAAGGTCAATTTCTTATTAAAGAAAAAAAGACCTAACTTTTAAATAAATTTAGTATAAAATTTAGTATAGCTTGTTTAGTAAATTTAGCATACTTGGCCAGGCACAGTGGCTCACACCTGTAATCCCAGAACTCTGGGAGGCTGAGGTAGGTGGATCACTTGAGCTCAGGAGCTCCAGGTCAGCCTGAGCAAGAGTGAAACCCCATCTCTACTAAAAATAGAGAAATTAGCTGGGCCTGTTACTCCCAGATACTTGGGATGCTAAGGCAAGAGATCAATTGAACCCTAGAATTTCAGGTTGCTGTGAGCTATGACACCAAGCACTCTAGCCTGGGGTAACAGTGAGACTCTGTCTCAATCAATCAATCAATATAGTATACCATGGTTATGAAGTCTACCTACAATAGTGTACGGTAATGTCCGAGACCTTCACATTTCACTCACCACTCATTCACTGAGTCACCCAGAGCAACTTGCAGTCCCACAGCCTCCATTTATAGTAAGTGCCCTATACAAGTATACCATTTTTTACCTTTTATACTGTATTTTTACAGTGCCTTTTAGTGTTTAGATACACTTACCATTGTCTACAGTATTCCATACAGTACCATGTTATATGTGTTGGTGGCCTAGGATTAACAGATTATACCACGTAGCCTATGTATACTCTATGATGTTTGTACTATGTATGACAAAATAGCCTAATGATACTGTCTTAGAACTTACAACTGTTGGCAAGCAATGCATTGACTGTTATAAAATGTGATTAAATGTGAAGCTGGCTTATAATAATTTCAGATACCAGATTTTTAAAGTAATTAAAGATAAGAAAAGGCATAAAAGAAAATATGTCTTAGTTATGTCCTTTTGAGCAATGTATACCAAGGATCTTACAGAGCAACTATCAAAATACCATAATTTAAATGTAACTTGTATAGCTTTTTAAAATAAATGATAAAACAATAATTTTCATTTTCAAGATATACTTAAAATGGAAAAAAAACAGTTTGGTTTATTGTAAGTATAAACAGCAAGTACAATGGCCTTAACATGTTCAATGGCCTTCATATGTTCTTCTTATTTGTCATAATGTTATTTGTTAAGTTTTATAAGAAAATAGAGGCTTTGACAAAAAGGCTCTTGTAGAGGAAAAAAGATCTGAGATTTGTATAAGATTTAACTTATTATAAATTGATGCTAATTTTTCCTAACAGTTTTAAGATCTTTATAAAACTGGGCACTAAAGAAGCTTTCATAAATGTAGTACTTTAGAAGAGAATGAAAAATAAAAAGAAAATTATCCTTAAATACTTACAGATTCTTTTCTGCCCATAGTTTTGCTGTGTGAGCGAGAACGGGAGATGTTGCTAAAAAAGGAATCTTTTTTAGTAGCAGATGTAGGTGGGGAGCCAGTGAATTCTCTTCCTCCAGGCAAACTCTCAATGCTTGGAGATGAACTGATGTTTTTAGAACTTTGCCCTGTAAGGAAAATTAAGTAGTAATAATGAAACACCAGACTTTCACTAAGCTACTGAATGTACTGCTTTTAATTAATGATGACCGAGACCACCTTGATGACACTGTCAACATAATGACACTATGCATGCATTTTTATGTATCAGAATAGTTACCAACTTTTTAAAAAATAGTGAAATATCATTATAATTTTCCATACGCAATTTATACTGCAACAGTCCAAGTACTGCACATATATATATATATTTAAAAGAAACGCTAAAAAGTCTAATTTTCAGAGCTCAATGGTTAAATGACTGGATTTTTCCTTACTAATGGAATCACCCCTTAATTATTGAAACCAGAACCTATTATGCTGGATATTATATTTGTAAGATTTAAAAAGTCTATATCCTTTGCCAAACTTTTCCAGAAGAACCTTTCTTCTTCTCTCTTGTCAGGGAAGATGTCAATGAGAACTAAATTTGATCAAAAATTTGAAGAAGGTAAGGAACCAGGTTTGAAGAAAATACGACAGAACAGCAAGTACAATGGCCTTAATATGTTCTATGGCCTTCATATGTTCAAAAATAGCAAGGTGGACAGATAAGAATGAGAGAGAGGAAGGTCGTCAGGTTTGGGAGCAAGCAGGAATCAGAACAGGTTGGGATGTGCAGAAGATCTCGATTATTTTTACTGTGAGAAACTACAGGATCCAACTAGAGGGTTTGAGGAAATGAGTGACACGATCCAACTTACGTTTTCAAAGGATCACCGTGGTTGCTGTGTTGAGGAGAGAACTGGAGAGATGAAGGAGGAAAAAGGAGAGGTTGGAAGGTGGGAGGTGGGACAAAGACAAAAGCAGGGGAACCAATTTTTGCTATGGCAGAAGTCTAAGTACCTAGAATGATCAGATTCATTCTATGATATGATCATTCTTCTCATGATATGAGAAGTCAGATTCTCAACAAAAACTGGACTTATAGATGAACCCAGTAGAGGTATGAGAGAAAGAAATCATGTTTAACTCTAGATTTCTGATCTAAGCAAGAAAAATTATGTCTACTTAGGGATCTTACTAAAGTAGGAGGGGTGTGTGTGCAGATTTTAGGAATAAGATCATCAGTTTAGTTTTAGAACTGTTGACTTTAGGTGTCTAGTCAGATATCCAAAGAGAGAGATGTCATGTAGGCAGTGGGGAATGAGTCTGCATTTCAGGGGAGAGATATGAACTGGAGATAAAAATGTGGAAGTCAGTAGCGTACAGACTGTATTTAAAGTCATGATATCATCAGTGGGAAAGGGATAGATAGAAAAGGGGTTACGTCCAAAGACTGGCCCCTTAGAAATGTGAAAGTTTAAAAGTAAGGGACAGCATAAGACAGTGGCATAGCTGACTGAAAAGGAGAAGCCAGAGGTAGGAGGAAAATCAAGTAGATAATAATGGATTTTTCAGAGTAATCTCCAATCTTGGGTCACCAGGTACAAAAAACGTTATTACAATATAGGTGGACTAGTAATTATTTAGTCCCAGTCCCTGAAGTCTCTGACTGTCCTTGCTCTCAAGACAATTTTATTATACTGAAGTCTCCTCTGTATAAGATATTAGGGATTCACATCGAGTTTCTGTCTTCCAAGGGTTCAGAAACTGGGGGAAGGGACAAGCAATAAACTAAGAATGGTAATAAAAATGTTATCTCTCTCAAGAGAGAGCTATTACCTCTCCCCTGGGTGGGAAGAGAGTCAAGGCACATTTAACAAGGAGGTATGACAGACTTTGAAGTAGTGATCTATCCCTTTTAAAGAAAGGGATGCTCTTCTCAGCTAGTGACTGGTAGTAAAGGACCTACTCATTGCCTCCCAAGACAGGATTTCTCAAATAGGAAATCTTGTCTGCAGAATTCCTGGCTGAACTGGCAGAGACTTTGTTAGGTCTGCCGCCATCCCTCTGCTCAATCCTATTTCCTCTTTTGCTTTTACATGTTATTCCCACTAACATTTTTTTTTTTAAGCACTTCTAATTCCATTTCAGGGTCTGTTACCTGAAGAATACAACCTGTTATGTGTGATACTGGAGGACAGTATGTCCCCAGAGGTGGGGGGGGGAGGGGGAAAAGGGGGAGGAGGAGACGGGGAGAGAGAGAGCCCTAAAAGTGTAGGGCCCTAGAATATTAGAGATGAAAAAGATCTCAGGAACTACCTATTAATTTATTTTCTCTTTTAAAAATTATACCACTAAGATGTAAATATATTTTCATTGTAAATAGATTGTGAACCTGCCTTTTGAAAAATTACACTTTGAGATACGATTCATATATCATAACGTTCACTTTTTTAAAGTATATAATTCAGTGGATTTTAGTATATTTATCAAGCAGTATGATCATCACCACTACCTTATTTTAGAATAAGTTCATAATTCAAAAACAAAATCCTGTGCCCATTAGCAGTTACTCCCACTACCTCAGTCCTTCCCACAGTCCTTGGCAACCACAATCTACTTTCCATCTCTATGGATTTGCCTTTTATGGGCATCTCATAAAAATGGAATGATGCAATATCCGGTCTTTTGTGGCTTTTTTCTCCTGGTACAATGTTTTCAAGGTTCATCCGTGTTGTAGTTCACACTACTGGTACTTCATTCCTTTCTAATGAAATAAAATTCAATTGTATGGGTCTACCACATTTACTTTACTCAGTTGATGGACATTTAGTTTATATCCACTTCTTGAATATTATAAATGATATTGCTATGAACATTCATATTTAAGTTTTTATGTAGACATTTCCATTTCTCTCAGATAGATATCTAGAAGTGGAATTGCCAGGTCAATATGGCAACTCTGTGCTTAACACTTTAAGAAACTGCCAAACTTTCAAAAATGGCAATACCATTTCGCATTTCCATTAGCACTGTATAAGAGATTCAATTTCTCCATGCCCTTGCTAACACGTATTATCAGCTTTTTATTTTAGCTATGTTAAGAGATATGAGACAATATCACACTAGGATTTTGATTTGCAATTTCCCAATGCCTCATATTGAACATCATTCTAGGTATTTATTAGATATCTGTACATTTTCTTTAGAAAAATGTTTACTCAACTGTTTTGCCCATTTTTAAAATAGAGGTATTTGCTGTTTTATTGTTGAGTTGTTAAGAATTCTATGTATAGTCTGGGTACAAGTCCTCTATTAATGATTTGCAAAAAAGTTCCCATTTTGTGCATTGTCTTTTCACTTTAAAATTTTTTTTTTAAATTTCAAAATATTAATTCAAGGTTACAAGTATTTTTATTATTTGGATATCTTGAATAATGTTTAAAGTCAGCACTTTTAGTGTGCTCATCATTAGAACTGTGTTCACTGTACCCAAGAGGTAAGTTTTTATCTTCATACCACCCTCCTTCTATTTCTCATGTCCTTTATATCGCTTTGTGCCTGTGGGCACCCATCTATTAACTCTCACTTATTAGTTAGAATATATGGTGTTTGGCTTTCCACTCCTGAAATACTCCACTTAAGATAATGGTCTGCAGTTCCCTTCATGTTGCTCCAAATAACCATTATTTCTTTCCTTTTTATGGGTGAGGAGTATCCACAGTGTATATGTTGTGTTGTGTGTGTGTACACACATTTTCCTTATCTTCTGATGAACTGATGGGCACTTAGGTTGATTCCACATCTTTGCAACTGAACTGTCTGTGATAAACATGTGAGTGCAAGTGTCTTTTTGACAAAATCGGCTTCATTTCCTTTGAGAATACCCAGCAGTGGGATTGCTGAACTGAATGGTAGGCCTATATTTACTTCTTTGAGGAATTTCCATTGTTTTCCATAAGGGTTGTACTAATTTGGAGTCCCATCAACAGCATATAAAGTGCTCCTTTCTCTCTGCATCCATGCCAGCAGCTATTATTTTTTGACTTTTTAATAATGGGGTAAAGTGGTATTTCATCATAGTTTTAATTTACATTTCCCTGATTAAAAAGTGATGTTGAGCATTTTTTCATGTTTGTTGGCCATCTGTCTATTTTCTCTTGTAAAACTTTTATCATTCATGTCTTTTGCCCACTTTTTGATGGGGTTGTTTTTTTCTTGCTGATTCGAGTTCTATATTATCAGTCCTTTGTTGGATGCATAGCCCGTGAATATTTTCTTCCATTCTGTAGGTTATCTATTCACTTTACTGATTATTTCCTTAGCAGTGCAGATGCTTTTTAATTTAGTTAAGTCCCATTTATTTATTTTTTGTTGTTGTTATATTTGCCTTTGGGGTCTTAGTCACAAATTCATTGCCTAGGCTAATGTCTAAAAGAGTTTTTCTACATTTTCTTCAAGAATTTTCAAGGTTTCATTTCTTGTCTTATATTTAAGTCTTCAATGGTATTTATTTATCTTCTGATTTTTATTATTTCTTTTCTTCTACTAATTTTATTTTATTTTCTTCTACTAATTTTAGGTTTGGTTTTTCAAGTTCTTTGAGATGTATCATTGGGTTGCTTATTTGGAGCTATCTTTTTTTTTTGATATAGGCAGTTATTGCTATAAACTTCCTTCATGTTGCTGCTTCTGCTGTATCCCATAAATTTTGATAAGTTGTTTATATTTTCATTTGTTTTTGAGGAATTTTTAAATTTCCTTCTTAATCTCTTCATCGACTCCCTGGCCATCCAAGAGCATATTGTTTAATATTCATGTGTTTTTGTATAGTTCCCAATGTTTCTCTTGTTATTGATCTCTAGTTTAATTGCATTTATGGTCAGAAAAATACTTTAATTGATATGATATCAATTTTATTTATTTTTTTGAGACAGAGTCTCACTCCATTGTGCTCAGTATAGTGCCAGGGCATCATCGATCATAGCAACCTCAAACTCTTGGCTCAAGAGATCTTGCCTCAGCTTCCTGAGTAGCTGGGACTATAGCCACCCACCATGATGCCTCACTAGTTTTTCTACTAAGTAGAGATAGGCCTTGCTCTTGCTCAGGCTGGTCTCCAACTCATGAGCTCAAGCAATCCACCTCCCCAGTCTCCCAGAGTGCTAGGATTACAGGTGTGAGCCACTGCGCCCAGCCATGATTTTAATTTAAAAAAAAATTTTTAAGGCTTGTTTTGTGGCTAACACATGGTCTATCCTTGAGCTAAGAAGTGTGTATTCTGTAGTTGAACGAACTGTTCTGTCAGGTCTATAGGTCTATTTGATCTATAGTACAGGTTATGTCAAATGTCTCTGTTAATTTTCTATTGGGATGATCTGTTCAATGCTGATAGTGGAGTATTAAGGTCTGCAATGATTATTGTATTGTGGTCTATTTCTCTCTTTAGCTTTGATAATATTTTCTTTATATATCTGAGTGCTCCAGTGTTGGTGTCTAACTATTTAGAGTTGTTATATCTACTTGCTTAATTGACCTCTTTATCATTATGTAAAAACATTTTTTTGGGGTCTCTTTTTACAGAGTTTTTTTTTTTTTTTTTTTGAGATAGAGTCTCACTATGTTGCCCCAGTAGAGTACTGTGGTGTCACAGCTCATAGCTACCTCCAACTCTTGGGCTTAAGTGATTCTCTTGCCTCAGCCTCCCAAGTAGCTGGGACTACAAGCACCTGCCACAACACCTGGCTAACTTTTTACAGTTTTTTGTCCTGAAATTAATTTTATCTGATAGAAGTATATCTGTTCCTGCTTTTTTCCTGGAATATCTATTTCCATGGAGTATCTTTACCCGTGCCTTTGTTTTCAGTCTATGTAGGTGAAGCGTGTCTCTTGCAGACAACATATAGTTGGCTCTTATTTTTTTTTTTTTTATCCATTAAGCCACTCTATGTCTTCTGATTGAAAAGTTTAGTACATTCAGATTTAATGTTATTACTAAGAAGTAACTTCTTAAAGCCATGTTATTGACTTCTGGTTGTTTTGTGGTCTTTTCTTTCTTACTTTCTTCCTGTTTTCCATTGTTAAAAGTGATTTTTCTCTGTGCAGTCTGTTTTAATTTCCTGCTTTTTATTTTTTGTGTATCTATTGAAGGTTTTTTGATTTGAGGATACCATGAAACTTGCAAAAAATATTTTATAACAAATTATTCTAAGCCTCTGACATCTCTGCTTACAAGCAGAAAGATATTTAACAGAAATTCTGCCATTTATCTCCACCCCCACTGCTTTTTAACTTTTTATTGTTTTCATACACACATTTTCTTTATCTACTGATATACTTCTTTTTATACTATCAGGTGTCTCCCAGCACCTGATTTTAGACTGTCCAGCCTGCAGAACTCAATGTGCCTGTGGTGGTTAGAACTCACTATGCTGAAGTTCTGGAGGCTGGAAGTCTACCATTTAGGGTGCCAGGGTAGCTGGGTTCTGGTGAGGGAGCTCTTCCAAGTTTCAGAATGCTGACGTCTTGTTTCCTCATATGGTAGAAAAAGAGTCTAATGACTGGTAAAAGGCATTGTTATTATGACTTGGGGTTTTTCTTCTTCTTTTTTTCCTTTTCTTGGTTTTTTTTTTTTTTTTTTTTGCAGTTTTGGGCCAGGGCTGGGTTTGAACCCACCACCTCTGGCATATGGGGCTGGCGCCCTACTCCTTTGAGCCACAGGCGCCCCCAGGGTCAGTTTTGTTCTTTCACATCTTCCTTAAAAAAGCATATAGCAGGAGGAGTAATGCTTTTGACCTTAAGTCCTACAGCCCCTGAATTTTTTTTTTTATCTTATACAGCAAAAGAGATTTTGCAGATGTGATCAAGGTTAAGGACCTTGAGATGGAGAGAATATCCTGGGTTACCATGGTGGGCAAATCTAAATCATATAGGTCTTTAAGTGATTACACGTAATCATATAAGTGTAAGAGGAAGGCAGAATAAGAGAGATGTGAGTAAAGAAGAAAAAGGAGATAGTTGAAGTATGAGAGTGACTTGACTTGGGGTTAGCTTTGAAGATGGAAAAATGGGGATATAGGCTAAAAAACTGGTATCCTCTAGAAGCTGGAAATGATCCTCAGCTGACAGCCAGTAGGGAAATGGAGACCTTGGTCCTACAACCAAAACGAACTCAATTCTGTCAATATCACAAATAGACAAAGAAATAGATTTCCCCCAAAGCCTCCTGATACTTTGATTTTAGCCTGGTAAAACCTGTGTCAAACTTCTGACCTATAGAATTGTTAAATAATTGGTATTGTGTAAGCCACTAAGTTTATGGTAATTTTTTTATGTCAGTATACAACTTTGTTTAGATTTTCAACTTATGAAGTTGTAGATAGTAGTCTCTTATAATTCAAGAAAACATCCTGCTTCTATATCTTAATGTATGTCATAATTCTTACTCTGATTGCATTAGTGTTTTTCTCTCATTTATTCTCTTTTTTTTTGAAAGAATTTTTTTTTTTTTATTGTTTGGGATTCACTGAGGGTACAAAGAATTAGGTTATACTGATTGCATTTGTCTAAGTCCCTCTTATAATTGTGTCCTGCCTCCTAGGGATGGGTGATGCACCGTGAATCTCATTTATTCTGGATTAGACTTACTGAACTTTTAGGTTACATCACAGTTTTTAAAGAATCACTTTCGTTTTCAATGATGTAATCTGTTTTTATTACTACTGTTAATCTCTTCTTTTATCCTCATTCATTACTTTACTTTCTTTCCTTGTATTTTGTTTATAAATTATATGTTTAGATATCTTATAGTTTTTCTCATTTTCTAATAACTGAATATACCCTAAGAATTATTTCATTTCTCTTTGGTATTTGGTACTCTCATTATCATAAAATTTTAAAATATTTGTTATTTTGTTTTTAATTTCCTTATTAATTCAAGAGTTATTTAGAAGAATGACTTTACACTTATAAGTGACAGATATGTGTGTGTACAAAATAACTAACTGTTGGGGGGAACCAAGTCTGTTGACAGATCTGACTTCTTGCACGTCCTAAATATCTACTTTCTCTTCCTATTTAAATGCTAGTTTGGCTGAGGATAAGATTCTGGTTCAAAACCTTTATTTCTCCATAACTTTGAAAATGAATGCATGTGTCCCTGGCCTTCAGTTTTACTAGTGAGAAATATGATGTATATCTGATGATTATCTTATTAAAAAAACTTCTCTCTCTCTCTTTTTTTATTATTCTCTCTGGGAAGAGTTTCCTCTTTATCCCTAAAGTTCTATAAATCTTTCTTGGGGTTCCTAGGGATAAGTCTTTTTTACTTTCATCCTACTTGTGGGATTTTTTTCAGTCTCCAGGCCAATATCTTTCTTCAGCTCTGGCAAATTTTCTGTATTACTCCTTTGATTATTATACTCTACTTATGATCTCAAGACTCTAGATATTTGACATTATAGTTCAAATTTTGAGTTAATCTAAAATTCCAGGTAGAAGCATTATATTTTATGATACTCCTGGAAAAAGTTAGAATTTTAGATTATACCTGCTGTGAGCAGTTATATCTATTAAATCTTGTAAAATTTTAGTTGCCTTGAATACTTTTTGAAATAAGGTAGGGGTAAACATTATATATATCTATTTCTATGAAATTTACAATATATAAATAAAATTCTACGTAAAGCTGTTGGGAAATTTTTCCATTTAAAAGAAATTACAATAATATTAAAAATATCCTCAGAAGCTTTCCCAGTTTACACAAATCAATTGTTTCTATGTTCAGATTAAAATAAAACCAAAAAGCCTTTTCTTCAATTCTAGATTTTATGTGTATTGTAGCTGGGTATTGCTTATTTTTTTCTCCAACCTTTTCTATATTTATACCTCCCTTGTTATCTACCCAAAGTAAAAGAAGTCAGAAAGTTAGAATACACTATAGCAACGTGATATTTGCAAAATATTTGTCCATGTGCATACTAGACCTTTGCATATATTATCTTATTTAATCCTTATGACACTGTAAGGTAGTTATTTATGAGAAAATTAAAGCATAGTATATACTGTCAGTAGACACAAAAATTAACCCTCAGAGGGTAAATTTACTTGTCTAGGAATCTATAGTTATGTATGTATACAGTTAGAAACATCATAAGTTAAACCCTGAGTTGTCTAAACTTAAAGACCATGCCAATACATATGATTAATTTCTATATCCTGGTGGTGGACTCCAAGAAATTATTATTCAAAGTTCCAAGAAAAAGAAAAAAGAAAAACATTGGAAATAGGCCTTCTTGCCCAATTTTTAGAGTACATATACTTTTAGATGGCTTTTTCTAGGAACAGAAATTAGCTGATGGTCAGGCTTCTAGCCTTCCATTACAAGTGTCCTACTTGAATGACAAAGGCCAGATTTCACCTGTTGGTAAAAAAGCTAGCACAGTGCCTGCATGTTGTGCAGCTAAAACAAAGGTCTGCAGACATCCAATTTGGAATATCTGGAGGAGGACTGTACATGCTGCTCAACAGAAATATAATGGTATAAATACCTTTAAGTTTTTTCGTATCCACATTTGAAAAGTAAAAAAAGTGAAATTAATTTTAATAATTTATCTTGTTTAACCCAATTCATCCTATTATCAGTTAAAAATGTAATCAAAACAAAAACCAGACATTTTACATTTATTTTTTCTCAGTAAGTTTTCAAAATCCAGTGCATATTTTATACTTACAGATATATTTCAGTGGACACGGGACTAGGGGAGATCGTATTGGATAGCCAGGTATAAATCAATTAATAGTCTCAATTTCCAAATGTTTCTCAAAACATGAAGGCATAACATGGGAGAAACCTTTAGAGTGCCTACTTTAATAAATTAGCTTATCAATTATTTATGGTGTGGTAATAACTAAGTATACAATCCCGAAAGAATCTGAAAGCAATTTTATTTCCTTGAGGGGCAATAATGCCCACAGGTTTCTTCTGTAGTTATTATTCTGCATAACAAACTTCCTTTTCAGTGATCATATTTAAGGTCAGCTCTTATCAGAATTTATCTCTAAATTGTCATATTTCAAATATATAGTAGTGGTAATAAAGAAACTGGCCTATATATCACACAAAAACTTACGTTTCTTCTCAATTATAGAAATTGTCAGTAGCTCACTAACATTTTTGTGCCTTTGAGAATACAAACATTTAGACCTTAAGAAAATGGAGTCAACAGAGTATGCTCTCACAGGGTATGAGAGAGTACAGTCTGCCTCCATATTTCAGGGTTCTGCATCTGTGGATCCAACCCCCCATATTCAAAAATATTTATGAAAATAAATAACAATACAAATTTATAAATGTAGTATACTACATAATGACTATTTACATAGCACTTACATTGTATTGGGTATTATAAATAATCTAGAGGTGATTTAAAGTCTATAGGAAGATGTATGTAGGTTATATACAAATACTATATCATTTTATACAAGAGACTTGAGCATCTGTGGATTTTTTTTCGGCATTTCTGAATCAACAAAATTATTTAGAATTAATATATTTTATGAGGTATTATTAAATAAATTATATATAAGCTCATTCTTAAGCTGTTTGAGGTGTGCATGTATTAAAACATGCATGTAGTCTTTCATTCATAACCAAACATGGCCTGTGCCTACTGATCTTAGAAAATGCCTATAAAAAGCTCTGTCTAGCACTGGGGATGGGAGGATGACCACAAAAGGGGCTCTTAAAAATTTCCCAAAATAGCTGTACAAAAGAAATACAAATTTCTACACACACCCAGCTACAACCCCAGGTGACAAAAGCAAACGTGGAAGCACAAACAACCACACTCTGAAGGCCGCAGTGGAGTGGGAATGTCCGTTCTTGTCTCAGACAATTAGAGGTTTGAGCTAAATCTTATAACCTGGGGTAGGGGGCAGCTCAAGGAGGATTATTTGTGGATTATTCCTGGCAGAGAACACAGTATTTACAAAGGCTTTGGACTACTGCACTGGAAACATTTGGCGCAATCAGAACCTGATTAAAACCTCTGCTACTCCCTGCCATCAATGTGTAATTGATTCCAAAGTATAAAGAAAGATTAAGTTCAACAGAATGCTTTTCTAAAAATTAGATGACTAATTTCAATGGTTTTTTGGGGACTAGGAGATTCAATATCAAATTCTTTCTAAAAGTTGCTGGCATCCTAAAAGTTAGGTTAGTCTCTCCCTTGTTTATCCAGCCCTGAGGAGTCAGGAACAGGGTATGATAAAGCCAGATCAAGGGTCTACCAGATCAAGAAGAGCTCCTGGTTCTAATGTTAAGGAGTTTGGATTTTATTTTACTGGTGGATGATGTGAGTTACTACAAATTTTAAGCAGTTTAGTGGCATGAGGATTACAAGGGCTTGATTAAGTGAGGCATCTGTTGCACTGGCCCAGTCAAGAGATTACATGGGCTTAAATTATGGCTGTGGTGGCAGATTAGAGATGTTTACAGGGGAGAATTCCACAAGCCAATACCTGGTGTCTTGGTTTGAGTATAAACTCAGTGTATATCTAGTTGTGTGGCCTTGAAGGAGTCACTGATTCTTTCATCTACAAGGGGCCAGGTGTCTGAAAAGGATAATGTAAAGGGTTTACTTAGCATGTGCCTAGCATATCCTCTCAGTAGACACAAACCATTCTAATGGAAGGCATAATGGTGGCTTCCAAATCTAGAGCACGTAGTTCAATACGCAGTACTCTGGTTATACATTTGCAGGTCTTCTGGTGGGACACCGGCTGCAATTCTCAGTGATCTCTCACAGACTTTACTGGCTCTGGGCAAAGAGCATCACATGTGCCTCACGTAAGACTGCCTGGCAGAGCCACTGAAATCCAGGCTATGCTCTGGGTGTATAGTCAGGTCCCCTGGTGAGAGCTTCATCTGCCAAAGAGGTACCTTTTTTTTTTCTAAATTGCATAGTTACCTGTTGGATTAGACTTTCCTATATCTAAGTATATTGTGTGCTTCCTTCATTCTCCTTCCCTCTAAAATGCTCAGTAACGATGTATTGTATCCCATGGAACTGGGAGGGAAGGATAGAGGAAGGGAAATAATATTAAGTTTCCACCATGTCCCGTAAACAATATTTTCATGAATTTCTCTTATTAAACTCAGAGGGAAGTAAGAATAAGTATTATGTGTAATACTAAATACATAGGAAGAACCAGTAGACTGGAAAACAACTGAGGAGTGGACACTGGACGTGAAAAGGCAAAATGTTCAGGAAGCCAGGAGGTCTGAACAGAGGAGCTTGATGGGGAAACATAGCCTGGAAGAACAGAAAGGAAAAATCCCAGGAGCCCAGTGTTGTGACCACTAAAGGGGACCTTGACTTTATACAGTGACCAGGAGAAAAGAGACATCTGGCCCCTATCTAGTAACAGTTTGTTAGCTTGCAAACTTGAGTGACAGAGCAAGAAGGCTGATGTCTACTCATAAAGACACACCTTGGTGCTATAAGGGAGTTAATGGGAGCAGCTTGTACTTGATGCCCCTGGAATAAACATGCTGAGTCCAGGCTTATCGCAGAAGTCAAACCCTGTTGGGTTGGGTACTTGCATGCAAACATGTGTTTTTAGATTACTAGAAGTGATAATTAAGAAAAGAATGACAGAGGTAGCCGTCTTTCATAAATTGATTCTGAAAGCCAGAGTCAAATCATAAGGTGTTTGAGGGAAACATGTTTACGGTATTACATCACTATCACTACGTGAGGAGGTAGCCCCTAGAGCCCTCACAATGGGGCAGGTGCTGTGATACTGCCCTGAAACAATCCTTCAGTAGCTGCTTTACTCTCTCTTTACAAGTGAGAAGTTAAGGGCCTTCCCCAGGTCATCTAGCAGTGATGAGCGAGGATTCAAACCCAGGCCCAAATGTAGAGCCCAGGCTAGGCAAAGCTACACCACTTTGTCTCCTAATAAAGGCTATGACAAGTGGGCTGTAGTAAATGTAACCTAAAATTAGATAAAAGAAAAATGGAATGAAACCTTTTGAAAGTAAAGGGCAAATTCTGATTTTGTTCTCAGTCCAAAAACAACTCATTTATTTGGTGTCTTTTGGAATAGGCCTTCCACTAAAATGCATTTCAGCTAATTGATGCTTCCCCAAATCCAGTTTACATGTATTTCTCTGCCTTAAAGTGATTAGATTAAACGTTACACAACTACTTGTTCTACTTTACGTCTATCACTTGTCAAGAACAACTAGAGCAGTAAATACTGTGACATCCACAAAGATAATTTTCTGGTTTTTTGGTCTCTGCCCTCACTACTGTGAGTTGGAGCTCTTTCTCTTGTCATTGCTCTGTCCTGCTGTAGGTGACTCTGGCACTCCCTCTCCTTATCCTACCAATTTGCTGCTTATCACTTGCACTGAGACATTTTTGATAGGGCTTGCTTCCTGATGGTCTAGAGGGGAAGTCACCTCCAAACAAGTGAGCCCTTATCATATTAATGTGACTCAAATATTACTCCTCAATTTAAAAAGCATTTTTTTCTCTCCTGGAAGGGATCATAAGAAACTTTTCTTATGTTACAAGTCATTACCCTTGAGGAAATAGGCTGGCAGATAGAGGTGGGAGGAGAAAATGGAGTTCCCCTGACCCCGTTTTTCACTTAATATATTTCATTAATTGAAATTATCTAATGTTATATGTGTCTTAGTTTTACCTTAAGAATATCTTTTTTTTGAAACAGAGCCTCAAGCTGTAACCCTGGGTAGAGTGCTGTGGCATCACAGCTCACAGCAACCCCCAACTCCTGGCCTCAAGCGATTCTCCTGCCTCTGCCTCCCACGTAGCTGAGACTACAGATGCTGGCCACAATGGCCGGCTATTTTTTTTTGGGTTGCAGCCGTCATTGTTGTCTGGTGGGCCCAGGCTGGATTTGAACCCACCAGCTCAGATGTATGTGGCTGGCACCTTAATTGCTTGAGCCATAGGTGCTGAGCCTACCTTAAGAATATCAATACTGATCACCTGGGCAGGAAGAGTTTTAATCTTTTTTTTCTTTTTATAGTTAAAAATACTCTGATGATCTAATGGTATCTGTGTATTTTTTATTCACATTTATAACATAAATACATATATGCAAATATAAATTTCAAAGATGCCTATCAAAATTACTCAAGAAATCTACATTTCTCTGTTAATGTTCCATTATATGATAATATTCAAATTTAGTTGCCCCTTGGTGTCCATGGATACTCTAGTCCCTTCTACAGAATGGCAGCAGTATTGGCATATAACCTGTGCACAACCTCCCATATACTTTTAGTCATGTTTAGATTACTTACACCTAATAACATGTAAATAGCTGTCATACTCTATTGTTTAGGGAATGATGACAAGAAAAACAGTCTGAACATGTTCTGTATAGAGCAATTATTTTCCTGAATATTTTCAATCTGTGGTTGGCTGATTCCACAGATGCAGAACCCATCAATACAGGCAGCTGATTGTACTTCTGTTGTTACAAATTCTAAATTATCTTCTCATGTGTGTGCCTGTGTTTTAAAGCTTCTTGATTTATGAATAAATTCCTAAATATTTCTTGAAAAAGGTTTCTAGGGGTGGGTATGCAGTTTTCAAAATGAATTTTGAAGAAACTCATTAAGTTTTTGAAAAACAAATTCTGCTGTAGCATATTTTTTGTGATGGCAACCTACACTGTAAGATATAAAATAAAACTTCACAATAATATTTTTGCAGTTTTTGGTCGGGGCTGGGTTTGAACCCGCCATCTCCAGTAGATAGGGCTGGCACCCTCCTCCTTGAGCCACAGGCACTACCCAACTTCACAATAATTTTTTATAAAATTACTTATAGATTTAAATTATAGAATCTCACTTCACACTCAGTTTTTTTTTTTTATTTTTTAGAGACAGAGCCTCACTTTATCACCCTCAGTAGAGTGCTGTGGCATCACACTGCTCATAGCAACCTCTAACTCCTGGGTTTAGGTGATTCTCTTGCCTCAGCCTCCCGAGTACCTGGGACTACAGGCACCCGCCACAATGCCGGGTTTGAACCTGTCACCCTCAGTATATGGGGCTGGCGCCCTACCCACTGAGCCACTGAGCCAGAGCACCACATCCACACTCAGTTTTTTTCTTAAAAAATTAGAACCCATATAACCACGGTATGTTAAACGTCAAAGACAGAGCTAAAAAAACTCATGAAAAAGGACTATATGCAATCAAAGCATCATTGAAAGTACTAACATTTACTTCATTTCTTGAAATTTCCTTCTTTACTTTAAAAGAGGCATTTGAAAAAAAAATAGCTCAATTCCTTAAAATTAAGAATTCCACCTATTCTAATATATAGGGGACTATAACAGGTTTGCTACCTATGATGAAGTTCTCCAGGTTCTAATGTTACTGATCTGATTAAGCACAAATACAAAGTTTTTGGTTTCACAATTAGCTATTTTGGTTTACTTCTACTTCTTAGTGCTCCTCAGGAAGTATGTTGAGGAAAACAAAAAGTAACTTCTTCAAATCAGGGTAGGTGTCTTCTCATGGTCTCATCATTGTCAGAATCATCACTATAGATCAAAAGCTATTTTTTTGTGACTCACTGCTATTAAAGTAGCTGCAACTTTCCCATCAGACTGATACAATCTCTGCTAAGAGTGTGGGAGGCAGAGGGGATTCTGAACAGAAACAGAGCTGGTTCTTGCCTGTGCAGGCTTACAGGGTAAAGGTACTGCTGAAGCAACAGGGTAAAGCTGGGGGGAAGGGAAAGCCAAAGGGCCAATGAAAACAGACGTGGGCACATAGTAGGTTCTCAATAAACACTTGCTAAATGAATGACATGATTCTACTTATATAACACAAATTATGTGAACAAAATGATATAGCCTCTTTCTTCAAAATTCTATTAAGAGAGTAACATTGCTCATATGACTCCGGTCTATAGGAAAAAAAACAGATTGAGCAATAGCACAGAGGCAGAAGTCAGAATAAGCAAGCCAGGTCTCCCTTTCCTCAGGCATAAATAGGGCTCCACAGCCCGTGTTTTTCTGAGAAGCTACAGATCTACTATACAGCAATTAGTTAATATCATATTAACTAATTTAACTTTGGACAACCAAATACGTGTTAAAAAGTTATTTATGAGGCTCATAATTTAGTTTTAGGGAAAAATATTAAGTCTTATGAATTCTCATCATATTAAATAACATTAATCTTCATCTAAATGCAAAGCTAAAAAGAGATCATGTGGAGGTTATCAGCCTTTTCTATTTATGCAGACCACTTAACAGACACCAAGAGGAGTAAACAGCTCTTCATAGAATCCCTGAGTTAGAAAAGCCCTCAAAGGTCATCTGGTTCAATTACCAGAATATGGTCAGAAATTGTACCTGTGAAACACAGAACTATATATAGAAGTGAGAGTGCATACCTCTACTGCCTTATTGTGGTTGTTTTGGTTGTTTTGCTATTGTTAGTAAGCCAATATATAATCTCTTAATCACAATTTTTTTTTTTTCTGTTTTTGGCCAGGCCAGGTTTGAACTCGCCACCTCTGGTATATGCGGCTGGTGCCCCACTCCTTTGCGTCTCAGGTGCACCCCCCAAATCCTTTTTTGCTGTTAATTTATTTAAAAGCATAGATATTATGAGGACATATCACTTATTTAGTACTATTAGCATGACTATGTTATGTGGATGTTTTAAAATTAAGAAAAACATGATATGAATACTAATTCATACTGCTATTATTTTAGTTTGAATTTGGATAGAAGATTCTTAAAGTTAGTATAGGCATTTAACATAGAACTCCACTCTACGGCACATTTCATCTAAAAGGGTGCATAATAAAAAATTAAGGCACCAAAGTTAAATATGTATGTTTTAAAATTCCATAAGAGGTACTAAAATGAATATCACTCTTTTGTATTTATTAAATTTTTTTTCTATATTTTAAACAAATGTATATGATAATATTACATTTTTCTCTTTTTATTTTAAACCATTGCCAATTACTATATATGAAGACTACAGCACACTTTATGTTACTATAATTTTTAATACTAAGGCTATACTAAAAAAATTCCAAAGTAGGCTGCAGTTCTTTTAGGTAAAATCTAAGTAATTCTGCCTGATCATAGCATATAAATTATCTAATTTCACAACTAATTTGTCAAACAAAAACGTTTTTGTGTAACAAAAAAGCCAATCCCTATGAAATGCTTCATACAGTGTAATGTGTTAAAAGAACCATAAAACATAGGGTAAATCATATTTTGCAAAGAGGCCTGTGCACATTTAATAGAAAACCCACATTATAGCCAGGTTTAGTATCTCCAAGATATGAATGAGATGAGAAGGGATTTTTTTTGTTCTAAACAACAGTGCCACTCAGTGGCCAGAAAATGGTAGTAAGATGAAAACAGTATGAAGAGAAGGTGGAGAAAAGGGAAAATGGAATTTTGGAGTAGGCAATGATAATACTGTAGACAGGGGGGGATGCTACATTGCTAAGGTAACTGTACCTTGGAGGTCAGTTAGCGTCTGGACAGGAGCAGAAACCTGAGCATCGCTTCCTGTAACTATATCGCCTAGATTTCATAAGAAAAAATAATTAGATTTCACAAAAGGGAAATAACTTTTCTTTCACATTCAAAGTTGTAATAGTTTTATCAAATTACTAAAAATAAAGCACAACAAAACATAAAGCATATGCTTAAAAATTAATATTAATTATTTTTAAAGGAAATAATTTTTAAGAGTGTTTCCTAAGAAGCTTTTGTGTTTTTCATAAAGAAAACATTAACGAGTTTCTACTAGTCTAGAGTATAAAAAGCTTTAGTTATCAAAAGATTTTACTGAGCAGATTTCATAAGCAATCTTCAAGTATTAGTGTGATTTCATATTTTCTTTTTCTTTTTGAAAAGAATTTTTTATCCAAAAGTAACCTATATGTCACTTATTTAAAAATAGGCATTCTTTTGAAATTGATTTCCTCTTATATCAGACAAAATTTATTTTTAACTAAACTTGAAACCATCTTCTTCAACGATAAGATAAAGACCTAAATAAGAGATATAAGTTCATATTAAGTAATGAAACGATTTCATGAGTTACCACATGTACTTATAAATGTCAACATGTAAAAATAAATCTGTGAACTGCATACCCTTAACTTGATATATTTATCATAGGCAAGATTTCATTTACAAATTGGACCTGTAGTAAGTGCTTAAAATAAAGATGTGTTCAAATTAAAAAGCAATTAAAAATACAGACAAAGGAAACAGAAGGAAAAAAAAAAACTGAGTGGATTTTGAGAACACAAGTAAGAAAAGAAAAGGAGCATAACAGGAAATCTTGTGAAAAACTTGAGGGGAACTACTGTTTAGAAGGAAGGCTTTTTGGTTCTTTGATTTCCTTCCTGAATGACAAAGTTCAGCACCGAGTATAGTCACTGTCAACAGAATAATTCTCTGCATATATTGCCATCTGAAGGCCTATGATATTTTGAGATTAACAGGCTACAGAAAGAAGTATTTTTTAAAAAGCACCATTTTTTTTATATATAATTTCTGATTAATACATTTACTTTCCCTTATGTACAGCAGTAAAAAAATCAATTTCTGAATTAAGTAACATGCCCTTGATGCCCTAACCATTTGCTACAATTATGATTTGTAGCATGGCCAGCTCATTTGGAAAGTGGTAGGTTGTAATTATATCATTCCTATAAATTAACAATACACATTTACTATAACTGAAATAAAATCTATAAATAGGAACGCATCCCAAACAAGTGATAAATAGCTTTTAGCAAAAATAGGCCCCAAATTTTCATAATGTAAGTAACTGTAAATTCACTGACAAATGGTATGTCCACTTTCTCTGTATTTGAAGGAGATTTTCAATTCTATGCTTGCTACCCATCTTACTGTGCTTCTTCTAAATCACCTATTAATATATAGAGACAAAAAACTCATTTTAATATTAAATATTCAAGAAAATTGTGGAGAACATCTGTGAGGCTTTTTCCCCCCCACTATCCCACCCCCAACACACACACAAACTAAAGAACTCATTTCAAGCACACACTTAGGAATTTTGGGTTACAAATCCTAACTACCCCCATATGAGCAAATAAACACAAATAATTGAGAGTTAACTAGTCTATGAAAACCATAAATAGTTTCATCTTTATAGACAACCATTTTTCAAAACAACTTTCAAATTTTCCAGCACAGCACACTAAGATGGCTATTACATCATCTTTCCTCAAAGGCCCCGAGCAGATGACTCTGTTCTGAGACAGAAATCACACCCCAACACCAGCCTCCTGATGGGCTAAATGCTGTGTTTACTCATCTATGGGACCAGGTGACATACTTGCAGATTTGTCAGTGTGATGGCAAAGCAGGATACTTGTGAGAAATAAAAGCATAAAAAAACAATGTTGGAGAAACATTTTTCATTATAGCCTTGTTAAATATATCTTTTACCAAAAGAACCATAAATATTTAGAGCTGGGAGACTCCCTAGGGATTGACCCAAACCTCTTATTGTAGGGCAAGGAAACAGGATCAGAGAGTGACAGGGTGCCTTTTGGGGTTCATTAGTGGGTGAGTGAAGGAAAAGTATCAAATCACAGTATCTTCTACTTCTACAAACTATTCTCTTTCCCTTTTATTTTATTCAAACCTCTATGCAGGCAGGGGCATTAGCAGGAATATTTATCATTAACATTGAAGGTAGACAAGCTTTTTGGGTAGACTGACATGAGAAGAAGGAATCGGAAATAAAAATATAAAAGGGCTGTCAAACAAGGCTACTTTGTTTTAGCACAAGGATTAGTTACAAAATGCCCTGGTGACATCCATGTTCCAAATAGTTTGCTTAAGTACTCTGTTAGTCTTCTTGTAACTGGGGACTGAGTTTTCATCAATTGTTCTGTCTCCACACACTTCCCTTCTCACTTGCTGTGATATTAATACTTGACATTTCCTTAGAGACACAACTTTATATTTCTAGAGTCATTTGGCTTGGTTCCTCAGAAAATTTAAGCTACAACATTAAGAGATTCTCTGACTCATTTGCTTGTCATCAGTTAGAATTACAAGTGACTATAGCTTGTTATCAAAGCAATATTGAAATCATATTTGTTTAGAACAATAAAACAGTACAATTAAGAAATATGTAAAATAACATTCATTCCCATTCTGGAAGTGGGCAAGTCTCCTGGCATTAAAATACATTTACAACATGTTAATGACTCAAAATCTCCTTTTTAAAAAATCACGTGTGACAGTTCTATATCAAAAAGAATGTAATTTTATGAAAGGTGCAGTTTTTGGTTTTTTCTTTTTGGCCTGGGTCGGGTTCGAACCCACCACCCTCGGTATAGGCGGCCGATGCCCTACCCACTGAGCCATAGGTGCTGCCTAGTCTTATGAAAGGTAATTGAATAATTTAATGAAAATTTAAATACTGATTATATAAAATCTAATATTTCACATAGGCAAAGACATACAGAAAAGATACATAACAAGATGTATGTAACTAAGAGAGGAATACAGACACACACACATATACTCATTATTGAATAATGCTCATCATTTTCATCATTGGGAAATAAAGTCATTTTAGCTTAGGTTTACTAATTTAGATGCCATATATAAAATTTTTAATAATTTTCGATATAATCTTCCTAAACAGAGTATATGAAAAATAGTTGAGGTCTTCTTGCTGATCATGTTACTACTCTTATTGTCAATACTAATTATTACTGAATGCTGATGTAACAGAGGGATCCCTTTAAGACATAAATGAGGGTTTTTGGGTCAGGATATTTACTCTGACACTAAATAGCCCCAGACTGTTAGGCTTTGTGAGGTTTTAGGATGGCTTTTTATATATATTGTGCCATCATGTTATTATTTCTAGTTTCTATAGTACAGTTAGTCGAGTCCCACCACTTTTATAAATATAGCTGTTTCAAATCTGTTAAGAATAAGGGGGATTAGGCTGGGTGTGGTGGCTCACGCCTGTAATTCTAACCATCTGGGAGGCTGAGGCTGGTGGATTACCTGAGCTCAGAGGTTTGAGTCCAGCCTGAAACAGGTGATACCTCATCTCTAAAAACAGTGGGGCATTGTGGCAGGTGAATGTAGTACTTGCTACTTGGGACGCTGAGGCAAGAGAATTGCTTGAGCCCAAGAGTTAGAGGTTGCTATGAGCTATGACACCATGGCACTCTACCCAGGGTGACAAAATGAGACTCTGTCTCCAAAAAAAAAAAAAAAAAAAAAAAAAAAAAATAGGAGGGCTTAATATATTATGTCATTTTAAAATAGGTGGAAAACAGGAGTACATAGATTCTGATTAAGAACCTGAACAGCTCTCTTCTGAATAAGTACACGAGAGAGGTGAAGCATTGGAAAGGTCACAAAAAAGAAGGAGCTCACCAGAGTCCCAGTAGCAAGAGTGCTACCAATAGCAGTGCCCCTCTCTTATCAAAGGAGATGTCTATGTGGACTGGTATTTCTGGGTTCCTCCACTCTAACATTCTGTGGTTCTAACTTTTAACTTTTAGTTCATGGACACATATACTTATTTTGGCTGCTTAAGATAGTTTAGATGTTTTTCCCCTTTACAATTCTAGTTTGTATCCCTGAGAGATGAAGCAGCTGAACGAGAGACCACAAGCCTCGTGGCATGGTGCTGCCAAACCACTGCAATGTGTTGATTAATGCTTGAACTAGTAAAGCCCATGGCATTGGCATCCCCATTTCAAATTCTCTCCTACTGTACAAAGTCTAGCAGAGAATAGACCCCACTGATCTCAAGTTCTGTATTGTGTCAATTCATACCACCACACTGTATGGGCACTCAAAGGACAAAACCACAAGTCTATTAGAACATAAATGTTAAATAAAAACCTCTACAAATTACCTAATAAAATGTTTTTAATTAAGAACAATAAAGTATCTGATATTTCAACTTAAAAAGGATCAAACATAACGTATTAAAAAATAATTTTTGCATTAATTTCTATTTCTAAGAGGTTGATTCCTCATAAGCAGGTAAGGAAATTTCAGGCTACACTATGAGCATGTTCTTCGGATCGATTAGCATTTTTTTCCTACCTTTGTTCAATTGCACTGGCATGCTTTCCGATTTCATCAGCCTCTGCTGTTGTTGCTGCTGCTGCTGTTGCAGGTGATGCCTTGGGGCCTCTGTTGAAGTCCTGGTGGGAATTACAGCAGAGGAGGCACTGCCACTTTGGGCCGCTGGTACAGGACCACTCATGGTTCCTGGGGCCATCGCTGGGGAAATCAACTTTCTTCCAAAATTAATCAGGCTATTAGAGACCTTATTTATATTCAGAGGAGCACCTTTAGCATTGGTCCTGTAATAAAAAAAAAGAAAAAGAAGATTACTGTATTTCACATACTTCATTGTGTGCTTTGGAAAAGGCCATTCACTGGCTGTGTAAGGTGAGAAGTGAAAACTTAAAAGTGACCACAGAAATAACAAAAAAATGAGATTCTTAAAAACATGGCTTATGGAAGAAAGCTTTATTACTTTTCATTCATTTATTCAACAAACAGCACCTATCATATGCCAATACTCTGCTAGATTCTGGGGATATAATTGCCCAACAGAGACACAGTCCCCCTCCTGGAGCTGCTAATCTAGTAGGAAAGAACTATCTTAATAAAAAATTTACATAAATAAAGAGATAACTTATAACCTGTGATGCAGACTACCAAGGTGAGGCATAGGGCTGGGCAAGTCCTAGGGTGCTCACAGAAGGGCACACCTATGAAATGAGGCTGAGAATAGATTTCTCACAAGTCCTAGCACACAGGTACTAGATCAAATTTAAAATGGTTTTGAAAATAAATGTTTGAGAGTCACAAAGTAAAGTCATAAACACTATGTCAAGTGCCCAGTCCATTAAAATTGCAATCCACATTTACCCCATTGCCATTCTCTCTATCCTCCGTCTCCACCTCCCTGATTTATTTTTTTTGATAGCACTTTTCATCATCTGACAAATGTATATTTTATTTATTTGGTTATCATTTGTCCACCTCCTCCAATTTCCATTTGAATATAAGTTTCATCAGAGCAAGGATTTTTGTTCTTTTGTTAAATGCTACATTGCCATTGTCTAGAACGCTGCAGGATCTTTCTAATTATTTGTTAAATGGTAGCTGCATCTACCCACTTGTCATAGTGGGACAAGAGGCCCTGCTTCTAGCCATGACTCGCTTCTCCTAGTCGTGATCCAAATGCCATCTCCTTTGATCTTTCAAGATAGTTGCTTCTGCGTCCTACCTGCATCATCATTTCTCCTTTACTGCATCATCCATTAGCATACAACCGTGGGGAGTGTGCATGTGTGCATACTAACTTCTCCTTTGAACCCTCATTCCTTGTAAGTTGCTACCACACTTCTTTCCTTATTCACAACACGTATTTTCAAGCTGTCTTAACTTGCTACTTCTGCTTCTTCTGTCTTTGGTCTACTAAGCTCTGGCTGTGGCCTCTTTGCCATTGCTCTAAAACCACTTTCCAAGGTCACCAAGGACTCCTGCATTGAAAATCCAAAGGTCTGTTCTATTTGACTTTCTCAGCAGCTGTCAACTCCCTTAACCATTCTTCTGCCTCTTATACACTCTCTTTTGCCTTCCATGGTTCACCAGCATCTGAGTTATTATTGTGTCTGGCAAATAGAGGGCACCAGGTAAACATTTGTTAACCAACAATTACTTCCTAAATATCTTAGGAATATTGTAGGAGGCAGCACAACTCCTCCTGACAATACTGAAGTTTGTATTTTTATTGACCAAATCATTAATAGAAACTTCTTTCCTTATAATTATGCTTTTTCATAAAAATGGGAAACTGAAAATCCACTTTGAGAGACCTACTTATTTGATTTTAACTAAACTGAATTTTATTATCATTTCCCTTTCTTAGATCTATCTGACAGCATTTATACAGTAATTCTTCTTTTTATATAACAGCTATATCTTTAGTACTAACTAGGTATTGCTCTAAAACAGAATTGATCCACAGTTCTAAAATAAAGTTCCATAAAGTTTTCTCTAATGGTACCAGCTAAATGTTAAGGGCTAGGCATTGAAGACTTACATTGGTTTGGAGATAAGACATATCAAATTTAAAACACAGAATTTAGCTTTATATAAGAAAGATCTATTCATTTATAACTCAGTGAAGTGTGAAAAAAATTTCAAATGTTTCTTTTGACATCAAGTTTCATCTTTTTAAAACTTGAGCTAATCAATGTCTTTCCAAAATTATTGAAAATAATGTTTCCTGATGGGCATAAGGATATAGGTATGATTATGCACCACTTACATTCATTTTTCAGCTGCTTCCTAATGAAGTAGAGCACTGCCAATTTATAGATACTAAAGGTTAGCAATAGAGAAGCCACTCAATACATGTTTATTGAGAAAAAAATGGTTGAAATGAGAAAAAGGAAACTTGTAAATTTTGGATTAACTAGGCATTTACTCAGCACCCTGCATCCATTCCTATTCCTTGTGAGTGGCAGTAGAAAGAAGAGTTAGTTATCATGAAGTTCTGTTGCCTTGAAGTTTTGCTTGTTTGCAAGTCAAGATTCATAATTCACAGATATGAAGAAGTTATAATGTTGTTAGCCTCTTTTATACACAAAAATGTACCAGTCAAATTCCCATATTGCCAGTTGTAAAATTTATATGTTGATAAAAGTACTAAGAAACTGCTAGAGCATTATCAAGAGAATATGGTTAATGTATCTTCATTACTACTAATAGCCATGAAAAACATATAGATCCAGCTTATGCTGAGCAATTTTTCATCTGAATAGCTCTTAAAAGGGGATGAACACTATTTTCCTTTTTTGAATTTTTTAAAACCGCTTTCTCCCTCATCTACTACCTATAGCTTCCAGAACAATATTTTCTTTTCAAAACAACTATTGAAAGTGACTGTATGTATTTTTAGGATATAAGCAACTGTAACGTGCACTTGTAGCGAAAGCAATCTGCCCATAGTTTTTTTTTTTTTAAAGGCATGACAGTTTTTATGCCAAAGTTCTCTAATTTGGATCTGGAATATAAGTAGCAGCGTTCTTCAAATGAAATACTAAATAACTTCCAACAATTATTAATGGCTGTACTATGTACTGTTAAGTCCTATGTGTTAAATTAATGAAAATTTATGCACTTGTCAGAGATCTGATGGGCAGTGGGGACTCGACTGGATAAAAGATGAAGTGCAATGTTAAACAGTGTTGAAATAAATGGCAAGAAGAATCTGGTGTTAGCAAGACACTGAATATCAAACCTAACGAGAAACCAATTCTGTGTAACTGAAGGCTTTCATTACTATGTCTATCTAAATAGTACCACCTAGAAGAGATTGTTTTAAAATTGTGCCAAGTATCTACTTTTGGTACAACGTCATTTAGCAGGTTAAGTCAGCACCAACAAGATGCATTTTCTAAAGACCCAAGAATCTCTTCAAAATACCTGTACCAGAACCTAATTCTGACCTGACTTCATTGCTGGGGCTTCTTTTGCTTAAGTTTCTGATACCTCTTCCTAGACTCCTGCTATCTTACAGCCCAGCTTTCTAACCCATACTCTACTGAAAGAATTTTTAAAGTTTCCAATGCCTTCTTAGTTGCCGGAGCCATGACTTGTTTTTATTCAACTTCTAAAATACCTATCTGAAACTTAAAAAAAAAAAAAAACAATTGTCGTAGTATCACCTTTGTAACAATTACCCACAACCTTTCTTGGTATTCAAATCTCAACACCATCCTGCTTTATCTCCTATCTATATTTATTTTTAGAACTGGTTTTAAATATCTAATACTTATTTCACTTTTTGCAATAAATTTTGTTTGATATTTCTTTATGTTTTTGTTGAAGAATCCATTTTCAATTTGCAGGGAGCTCTAAAAGTCACCCCTGAAGTTACCATACAGAGGGAAAATGGGATATTATAGTTCAATGTATATTTACAAAATATTCACTACAAAATTTTACAAAGGGGTGACTACACGTAGAATACTTTTGTAAATACAGAGGGTGCCAAAAAATGTATACATATTTTAAGAAAGGAGAAAACTATATTGAAATTGTGATAACATATACCAATAACAAAAGATGAAGGCAGGTCACATTTGACTTCTGGTGCTCAGTGGTTACCATCAGCATCCAGACACTTCTGACTATGGTGGACTACTACTTGACCATGCTGACCAAAGTGTCCACTTGTATCACTGCACATGTTGGTCACTTTCTTCCTGAAGCACTGCTAGCCTAGCCAGTTTTCTACAGTACACCACATCCTTTAAGGTCCCTGGTAGGAAGAAGTCAAGGCATGTTGAGTCAGGAGATTAGGGAAAACTCAGCAGCACCTCTTTGTCCTATCCATTGTCCTGGTAAATTCTCATTGATGTAGGGTGACCAGACATCCTGCTTTTGGCGGGACAGTCCCCCTTTTCAACAATTTGTCCCGTGTCCCACGGTGTTTTAAAAAAGTCCTGATTTTTGGAAAGAATGCACGAATGGGTGGGAGAACAAGAAGGAAATATATGGTTTTCAGCTGCCATGTGGCTATTTCGCCAGAATATGAGTTTTATATTATTTTTGTTAATTTTATAATGTTAAACTGTAATAATTAACAAATAACTGCTGAGAAGTGATTATTGAGAACTGCTTATCAAAGTTTGCATTGTTGTCAGGCCCTGCCCTGCCCCCCCCTTGTCCTGCCTTACCTATGTTAAAATCTGGTCACCCTACACTGATGTAAACTCTCACATCTTGGTGGAAGCACACCTTCCATTAGGGTTGTGTTCATTTGGCACATGTAATACTGTAATCTTGGGATGATACTTCCCACTTTGCTGTTTTAAGACTGAGTTGTATGCTTCTGCTAAATCCACTGTTTGCTCTTTTCTATGGTGAGCACCATAGCAGAAGACAAGGGCTGGCTGCTGTGTGAGACTGCCCAGATTTTCCTTTGTGCACATCACACACAGTACCATGCATCTCAAACTTACACCAATGTGTGCAATTGTTAGGCATGTTGGAGGTTCTCTTGCGTGCTCACACTCCCATTGGCATTGTAACTCTCCCCTTCTCGAATTTCAAATACCAATTCAAAATGGCCCAGCTTGAGTTATGTAAAATTTAAATAAAAGTTTGATACAAAAACAAAAACAAAAAAAATCCAAAATGGCCTTGAGCTTGCAAAAGGACAACCAAGCTTCTGGTATTTTCTTGGACTCTCCTGCCTGTTACATGGTACCACTAGTACTCATTTGATTAATGCCATCTTTTGAGTGAACATCATATTACACATTGCTACTGTAATTCAATTCAATTTCGAAAAGTAATACTAGATAACATCTCTTAAAACTGTGTATACATATTTTTGGCAGCCTCCCCATGTTTTGTTAATTTTTCTAATGAATATTTTGTGAATAAAGGAGCACTTAGATACGATTCCCCATTTCCCCTATGTATAGTGACTTTAGGGGCAACTTCTGCAACACTCTATATTTTAAATTATTTTTCTCAATATATTCTAATTGATATGCTTCTTGTTATTTCTTTCCTTGCCTTCTCCAAGATTGAATGCTTGGGTCATTCATTCACTCATTCACTCTTCATTTTCTCTTTTTTCTAATGAAAGCATTTATAGCTGTGTGTTTGCATCTGATAACAGCAATAACATCAAAGTTTTTCCCAATTTGTAAATAATTTCTTTTTTTTTTTTAACAATATTTTGCCTATCCTTTAATTTCCAAAGCACTCTCATTCACATGGACTGAAATTCTTTTATGATAGATTAGAACTTCTATGTTATCCCAACCACACAAAAGGAAAACAGATAAAGCAAAATAGCATTAAGGGACTTCCTTTTCTAAAATTGTAAGACTCTGTGTGTGTATAAGTGTAAGCAA
>CAUYQV010144002.1:0-35055 GCA_963574575.1 Galagoides demidoff
ACTATAACTGAGAAAATGACATGAAGGCTGTGTTGATCAGTTTGATGGAAGTATTTCGGATTGCATGTGAAAACCCCACACTGTACCCCAGAAGTGTATTAATGTACATAGTTACCATTCAATAAAAAAAAAAAAAGAAAATATTTTGTATTTTATTGAGCCACAAGAGGGAGCCGTTGGTTAACTTTGGAAATCCCACCTCTGCCCCAACAGGAACTGAAGGATGCCCTTGACAGAGGGTGAGTTTGATTACGGCTTCCAGGTAGGAGCCACCCTTGCTTGACTGAGAGAGTCTAATTCAAATTCTAAGAAATGAAAATTCACAAATGGCCCAGAAAATCTATGGAGCCCACTATGTTCTGGGAATTAGTGCCCACCTCATCTGTCACATGGGGGACTTGACTAGGGCCGACTTTGCATCTGATCAGCAGGTGATGCCCCCAGAGGGGCACTGGGCAACATCTAGAGACCTGTTTGTTGTAATTGGTGCGGGATGCTACTGGCCTCTAGTGGGTGGAGGTCAGGGGTGCTGCTGAACATCCTAAAACGGGTAGGACATGTCCTTCCCTCAGACTAAGAGTTATCTCACCCACACTGTCCACTGTGCTGAAATTGAGAATCCCTGATTACAATGTCAAAAGCAATTTTCTCTCCAGGTGGGAAAGGCCTCTCCTGGCTGTGGTTTATGTGTGACTGACTGGAAGTTTCTGGATGTTCTCATCAACCATCAGAAGAAGCAGGTGCCCCAACAGAGAGGACCTGCTATCTAGTAGAAGGACTTACTCCCAACAGGTGTAGCGGGGGCTGAGCAAGGCCTCCCTTCCATGTACTCTAAGTGCCTCCCAGAGAATACACTGCCATAGTATCACCATGTACCTGTGGGTCCTCAGCTCCCAGTGGGTCAGGACAGGCCTACTGGGCCAGGGATTCCCTCATCAGGGACATCAGAGTGACCAGGCCTCATCTGCCAGCTGAGTCCGAGGACAGGAAAATACAAAGGCAGGCAGTGGTCCCATGAGAACACTGAAGCCGACAGGTGGGGTGCATGGGAAGGAGAGAACAGGGCGCTGGATGGCAGAGACGAGGGGTGCAGGAAACACCAGCAAGACTGACCCCTACTCAGCAGCCCTTCTCAGGAGGCTGGGGGCAGAGGGCCTGAGGCTGTGGTGAAATACCCCTGAGCTCAGGGAAGATAGGCTCAGGTGGCATCAGGATGCAGGGGTGGGGCTAGGGTACAGAGGACCTGGAGGGCCAAGGAAGAGACGATGTTCTCAGGAAGAATGAGCTCCGTGAGGAATTGAGCCAGGGCTCAAAGCCACAGGAGATGCAAACTCACAAATACCTGTGTCCAATGCCAGCTCCTAATTCTCTCAGGCTACAGGGCCTGCCATACTCATTTGTGCTTTTTGGCATCCTTTCTCCATCCCTATCACGACGGAAACGTGAAGGCGAGACCCCACACACCCCTCCTTCCTGGCATGTCTCATGGCTGTGAGAGGGGGATGGTATCCACCGTGTCCACACCTGGCTTCTGGTTCACTTCCCCGACTGGTCTGAAACTACAGATTGCTCCGTCTCTTCAGCATCTTCTTTGTGTTCTCACCATTGCCAGCTTCACTTTCTTGCTGACTTGGCCTTTTGCTGCTTAAAACAGGGAGGACAAGGAGGAAAGACCCCAGTTGGGACGCTGGCTCGTGCCTGCCCATGGCACGGCTCACTCAACTTGATTAAGTGACAAGGCACTGGCAGGAGATCCAGATCGTTTTCACTACATGAGTTGTTAAGACGTGAAGCCCCCAGTTTCCCTGTTGGGTAGGTGACCACCCAGTGCCATCATGACTGAGGTGCCCCAGGATGGATGCACCGACTGCAGACCCTAGAGACTGTAGCCATTGGCCAGCTTTGGTGACAGAGGGCACTGCCCAGCTCTTCAGGCTGGACTCTGATGGGGTGTGGAGTTAGGTCATAGCCCTCCTAGGCCAAACGGGACCCAGTAGCAATAGGGACTGTCAGGCCAGCACTTCTCACATCAGCCGGGCCTGCTGCTTGCTGGCAAACCTGCTCACATATGTCATCTCTTGGCCTGTCACCATAACTCCTCTGAGAAGGCCGATTTCCCAGCCCAGATCTCAGGCACATGGTGGCTGAGTGCATTGACCACCCTCATCCACATACAAAAAGCTGGGGACCCCCACTTTACCTGAGTGACCCTGAGGTGTGGTCCCCATATGCAAGGTCCTCGTCCTGAGGTACCCCTGGACCTCCTCTCTCCCTGGGTGGGGGCTTCTTCCTTTTGGTCCTTAGAGGTTTTTCTGTGAAAGACAGATGATCCCAGCCACACCTCTGTGACCCGAGACAAGTGCAACTTCTCTTGGCCTCGCTCCAACCCAGCCTGACATTTCTGAACACCCTCCCTCTGTGGGTCATGTGTGTGCTCAGTTCTTATGCTATTATACCCATTTCACTGAGAAGGAAACTGAGGCTGGGGAAGGTGTCATGTATTCCCAAATCCACAAAGCTGGTAAGGAGCTAGAGCTTGGATGCCAGGCTCTCACTGTGCTTCTTTCCATGCCACCCAGCTGACTTTTCAAGGCTTAAATCAGTAAGAAATTGAAAACAGCCCCGGTACCACAGCATCTATGTCAACACATCTATGTCCTCACACCATCTATGGAGGCACTTATCCATCGCCAGGTTACATCCTGTGGCACCGCTGGGGCTGTTGTTGGCAGAGGAAGGAGACTTAGTGTACCCATTTCATGGATGGGAAACCAGAATCAGATATGAGACATGGCTGGTGAGTGAACCAGGAAACAGAATCATCAAGTGCCAGAAAGCAAGGGGCCTACGGTATGTCCTAACTGAGCATGGTCATTTTCAGACATGAAAACCCAGAGAGGTTAGGTAGAAACCCCAAGGCCACACAGCCTTTGTTAGTGGCGAACATGGGACCAGCCCGAGAGAGCCTCTTGCTTTAGCGCGAGGCTATTGAGGACTCACCTGGCAGCAGCCCGCGCTTACTGGGGAGCAGTTTGGTTTCAGTGAGAGGCACCTGGGCCAAAGCTGCCAGCTCAGACAGGAAGTGCTGCTCAGCTTCCTGAAACAAAATGGATACAATGTGGGCCTCCCCCGCCTTCCTCCTCCTCTGTAATCCCCGCAGAATGAACTCAGACACTCTGAACTTGGCTGATGGGACCCAACCCTGGGGTGGACGAGTTTTGGAGAAGTCCTCCAGTGGCTCAGGAGCTGGGAGGAGGCACCTGTGAAGGAGGGGGCTGCTCTGCCAGGTAACTGGAGACCGCGTGCCCACCATGGGTCTCCATTCTACAGATGAGAACACTGAGGAGAGAGGGCCTCAGGTGGAGCAACCAACTTCAGAGTCTGGGCTCTTACCTGTCACTGCCATGGTTTAACCAGGTAGGCCTGAATTCCATGACTTATTAACTGTGTGACTTGGGATAGGAAGCTAACCCTGAAAGCCTCAGTTTCCCCATCTGTAACCGGGAGGGAACCATAACAGTAGCCACCTCCTCAGGTATTGGAGGATGACATTAGTGTGTAAAAAGCTATCTGCTCAATGACATGAAATTTATGTTAACCTGCTTGATGAAAGTGTTTCAAATTGTATATGAAAACAGCACAATGTACCCCATGTTTGCATTAATGTATACAGATATCAATTAAAAAAAAAAAGCTGTCTGCTCAGCGACTGTCTATAACAGACCCTCAATAAATAAATGTTGGCTACCACTGCTGTCATTATTAGAGAGTCTCACTCTGTCACCCAGGCTAGAGTGCCGTGAGATCAGCCCAACTCACAGTAACCTCAAACTCCTAGGTTCAAGGGATCCTCCTGCCTCATACTCCCAAGTAGCTAGGATTACAGGTACCCACAACAAAGCCTGGCTATTTTTTCTATTCTAGTAGAGACAGGGTCTTGCTTTTGCTTGGGCTCATCTCAAACTCCTGAACTCAAGCAATCCTCCTGTCTCAGACTCCCAGAGTGCTGGGATTACAGGTGTGAGCCACCGTACCTGGCCTGAGTTGTAACTTTTATTTTTTATAATTAATCAATTAATTAAATTTTTGAGACAGAGTCTCACTCTGTCACGCTGGGTACAATGCCATGGTGCCAGACTAGCTCACAGCAACCTCAAACTCCTAGGCTCAAGTGATTCTCCTACCTCAGCCTCCTAAGTAGGGAGGACTATAGGTGCCTGCCACAGCGCCTGGCTAGTTTTTCTATTTTTAATAGCGACAGGGGGTCTCTCTCTCTTGCTTAGGCTGATCTTGAACCCCTAAACTTAAGTAATTCTCCCACCTTGGCCTCCCAGGATGCTAGGATTACAGGTGTGAGCCACAGCGCCCCACCCGCTGCTGTCATTCTTATTGTTACTGTTACCATTGACTGGTGGGGCACATGCCAAAAGGGCTGACACTGTGTTAAATGCTTCCATTCTGGAAGATTCGATTATTTTTTAAGGGTCATCACTTTGCTTTATTGCTGAACCTTATAATCTCAAAATAATGAGATTTTTCTGGGATGAAATTGTCATTGTCTACCATGGGGACTGAGCCCTGTACATTTCAGATGAAGTGCAAAGCTCAGTGATGGCAGCACTGCCTGGGTGGCATCAGCCCTGACACCAAGGCAACATGCACCCAAGGCTCATATCTGTATCATCAGCAGATGTGGAACTGAAATAGCCCTGCCTGCCCTCTGGGAGCTCACAGTCCTGCAGCAAGACTCAGCAGGGCGACCTTGCCAGACAGGGGAGGTACAGGGTCCCCCCACATGGCCTTGTGGCTGACCCGTGGCATGGGGCTGGCCTTTTGCCATATCTACTCCCTTTTAACTACTGCCCTTCAGAGGCCCCTTTCTGTAACTTGTACCTGCAGCTGGGTCTCAAGCTGGGCTTCTAGAAGGTCCATAACCCTTGCCTGGTGCTTCCGGGCATTTAGGCGCATCTGCTGGTGCACAGGGAACTGTGCCAGGAACCTCTTCTGCTGGGCCAGCATCCTGGGGGAGGCATGGCGGGCAGTCAATGCTGCCCAGGATGGCAGGGCTCCCGGCCCCAGCACAAACCTTCCCCAAAGTCTGGTGAGTTGAGGCAATTAGTGCCCATCAGCTGTCCTCGAGCCCTTGGAGTTCTGAGAAAAGCCTGGCCATCATGGACAATTGACTGGGGCACACATGCTCCAGCCCCAGCTTGAGGCCCCCCAGCAGGCTGACTCATAATAGACTGGACACCCTTTGACTGATACATGGCAGTGTACAGACTCCTGCAGGCACAGTTTTCATGTAAGCTTCAGAGAGGCTTGGTGGCCACTCTGGCAGAACAGAGTAGAAAAGGGGAAGAAGCCCAGAGAGGCAGGGCTGCCCTGAGGACTGGCAGCTGCAAAGAGGCTTAGCTTCTGGAGAGAAAGGAATCTTATGCCCTGGGGAGGAACCTTCTCCTAAAAGGACCAGAGTGGCCTTAGCCCCTCCCTTATAAAATAGAAAACTTCCTCATATGCTGAGAATTCTTGAATTGGCAGGCACCCAGTTACTCTGAGCAGTGAGGCCTGGAGCTGGGACAGAGGCCACACCCCTGACCCCCAAGAACACCTACCTCCCTCTTGGGAGCAAACTCCCCTCCCTCCCTCTTTGGATACCTCAGCTATTTTTCCTCTGGCCCTCAGCAAAAATCCATCCGCACTGTTTCCATTACTGCTCCCTGCCTTCTTTCTTCCAATCTTTTAGGACAGATTTTCTGAAAGGGGCTACATTTTTAGACCTGAAGGCAGAAGCCACCATAGGTGGCTAGTGTTGCATATTGTACCCAGAGGCACAACAATGCCACCTTGCTTTTGCTCCATGCTGTCTGCTAGTAATACCTTTCTCTTCTTTGTCTGTGCCCTGCAAACTCCTATGCATCCTATAAGAGTCTGTCATCCCTCCATCTGCTCATTCATTCATGTGTTAGAGTATGTGGCCTGCCAGGTGCTGTACTGGGTTTGAGACGGTTGTGAGTAAGAAGCTCACAGGTCCTCAGGGGCAGATACTGAATGACTATGTGACATAGCTAAGGTCAGTGCTCTGCGGTACAGTCTGCCCCACACCCTCAGAGGCCAAGTTTCACTGGAAACTGTACCTGTGAGGTCAGGAAATGATGCAGGGAGGGAAGGGTATCCACAGCTTTGGGTGAGCTCCCAAGATATGAGAGGGGGTCATGTACCCCTCCCTACCCCTGCAGGCTTCTCTTCCTTCTCCATGAACCAGAGGTGGCTACTGAGCTACTGAGGTCCCCTGGATCAGAGGAAAGGAAGGGGTCTTTTCCTCCTCTTGGACTACCTGAGTCAGAGGGAAGCCCCTGGACCATATTCATTCGTAATAACCCCGTAAGGTGGGGAGAGAGAGGATTCCTGGCCTCCCCCTCCAATTCTCTGAGTCTGAAGCTGTGGGACTCAGAATCTGAAAGTTTAGAAGGAAGGCTAAGTGATGCCCGAGTCCCAAATCTAAGGACTGACAGTCCCATAGTTTGCTAGACACACAGGAAACTGGGGTGAGTTCAGTCCTTGCCACCCAAGAGCAGGGCATTTGCTGACTACTGATAGTGACCATCAGAGAATTTACGGTGGGGTTGGGGGTTGGATGCTGGAGTCAATCTAACTCAGGGGACACTACAGTTCTTATTTCCTACACAGGATGAAAGATGAGGGGCTGGAAGGGCCCTGTGGCCTGTGGCCAGGGTGGGACGCCAGCACAGCACCTGGCCCCATTACTGCTGTCTCATACTTGTGAGTCTCTCCTCTAGGCTGAGCTCCTGAGTGGCAGAAACTGTCCCTAGTACCCAGTTCAAGGCCAAGCAAAGGGCAGTTGCCCACCAGGGGCACACAGGAGCTGTGCCCACAAGCCCATAGCCCCTTGGAGGTCACCTGCACTCCACCGACAGCTCCTGTCATGCCACTGGGTACTTATACTGGGCATCTGGCCTGCTGGGGACTAGTTGGACATGTCCAGGACAGACGCTCTAGCAGTGTGGATGGGAGCTGTGAATTCCCTCCCCTCATAGCCCTTTGCTTGGAGCTGTGCCCCTTCTAAGGGCTCCATGGAGACTCCTCATCACAGGACTTACTGGGTTTTCCCACTTGGGTGCCGCATCATGACGCCCAACGATGGCCACACCCCAGACCCAGGACCTGTGAAGACTACTTTACATGGCAAACAGGATATGATGTCTGTGACTAAGACCTTAAGATTCAGAGATTAGCCTGGGTGATTGGGGGGCGGGAGTCCAACCTAAATCAGTTGCCCTAAAAAGCAGAGGAACTTCTCCAGGAGTAGGAGGGAGGCCGCAGAAGAGAGTCCAGATGTGAGCCGGATTTGATGCTCTGGCTGATCCTTGTTGAGGGTCATGCAAGGACCAAAGATGGGCCTTTATGGGGTCAGGGCAGCCTGAGGCTGATGGTACCTCTGAGAGCACAAGGACACCAGCTCCCCAGGCCCTGAACATGCTCAGAAGCAGATCCTGACTGGCCACTGAGGAGCGTCAGCTGGTTTACACCTTGATTTTGGCCTTGAGAGACCCAGAAAGGCTAGGTGAGCCAGCCCCAACTTCTGGCCTATAACACCAAGATAATCCGTTTGTGTGTGGCTCCACTGTGATGGTCACTGTCACAGAAAACACCATCTGCTCCTCACTTCCCTGCCCTTCACCACTGTTTCTGGGGGCACCACCCAGGTGAACAACCTACACCCAAATCCCTGTCTCAAGGTCCGCTTCTGAGAGTACCAAAGTATGAGTGAGGGGGGGAGGTATGTCGGGTTGTGAATGCCACTTAAACCTGCAAAGGAGCCACCGTCACACCTGTCCCTGCTCAGTGATTGACCCCAGGTGCTGCTGCAGATGCTGAGTGGGGACCACAGAGCAGGACAAAGCTCCTGGGTTTCCACACTGCTTGGGGGAGGCAGATGGTGGGTGTGCAGTGACACATGCGCATGGGTGACATGGAGAGGTTGAGGATGTCATTGTGTGGGAGACCCCCCCAAACCAAAGTGCAGACCTCACCTCTGGTGGACAGCCTGGGAGGCTTCAAGAGTTCCACCTGCCAGCTTGCTCCCCGGCGAAGCACTATTGAACTCTTGCTTTTTCCGTAGCTTGTAATTTTCCATTCTCTCACCTAGACCAAGGAACACATGACTTTCAGTTTGTCATTTGAAGGATCGACTATGGTGGGTCTGGGGCAGGGGCTGGAGTTTGGGAAGAGCAGGACACAACTGCTCTTGAAGGGTGTGGTGAGTGAGGAGACCCCATGGCCTCTGACACTGGCTGGGCATCACAGGAGGGAAGTATCCCAGTGCCCTCTTCCCCACTGCTCCAGCCCCAGCTAAGAAAGATCCCTCACTAAAAGGGCAGCAAGAGGGCTCACAAAGCTGCAGCAAACAGGGAAAATGATTCGCCAGAGTGCAGTGAGCCTCACAAATGTTAGTGCCTAAGTGACTCTTTCCAGGGCTCTGGAAAGTCTGGTCTCTTAGTCACACCCCACTTCTTGGAGCTCTTTCCTATTTGCAGATTTAGCTGCTAATGGTTTTTAGAAGGTTTAAACCTAAAGTGACAAAGTGCCCTGGATGGCCCAAGACAGGATTGGTTCATATGTGTCAGCCCAGTGTAATTATTAACAGTACACCCTCTGCTCCTGAGAGGTCCCAGCTTGACAATGAACTATACCTGTGCTCCCCAACCCCCAGGCTGTGGACCAGGAGTGGTCTGTGCCCTGTTATGAACTGGACGATCCAGCAGGAGGTGGGAAGCAGGTGAGTGAAACTTCATCTGTATTTACAGCTGCTCCTCATGGATAGCATCCCCACCTGAGCTCTATCTCCTCTCAGATCAGCCATAGCTTTAGATTCTCATAGGAGTGCAAACCCTCCTGTGAGCTGTGCACAGGAGTGATCGAGGTTGTACACGCCTTATGAACCCCCTCAGCATTAGAAAAATAGTCTTTCACAAAATTAGTTCCTGGTGCCAAAATGTTGGGACCACTCAACTATAGGACCAGCTTCTTCAAGGCACTTCTCAGCTGGGTAACACAACCCACCAATGAGTAGTCCCAGGGAGCTGTGCCAGGAGGCTGCACACTCACTAGCTACATGATGCACGATGGCCACTGCTAACATCACACTCATTAGCTGCAAGATGCATGATGGCCTCTGCTAGCATCACACTCACTAGCTACACGATGACAACGGCCTCTGCTAGCATCACACTCACTAGCTACATGATGACAATGGCCTCTGCTAGCATCACACTCACTAGCTACACAATGACAACGGCCTCTGCTAGCATCACACTCACTAGCTACATGATGACAATGGCCACTGCTGGCATCACACTCACTAGCTACACAATGACAATGGCCACTGCTGGCATCACACTCACTAGCTACATGATGACAATGGCCACTGCTGGCATCACCCTCACTAGCTACATGATGACAACGGCCACTGCTGGCATCACACTCACTAGCTACACCATGCATGATGGCCACTGCTGGCATTTATAGAGAGATTTGACTGGCTGATCTCCGGGAGCAGAACAGTCTATGGCTCTTAAACAAAATTGCTTACTGAATGAAGAAAAAAGAATTCATGTGGGGAAGTTAAGGTCCGTCATTTCAGTGCAGTTACTGTGAAATCCCTGCTTAGAGCTGGAGTGTTAAGGAAGCAGGAAATAAGGGCTGAGATATGTAGAAAGGTGGTCCAACCCTAATCCCACAGATGGGGACATGGAGGCCTAGTGAGGGGAAGTGACATGGTTCTAGAACATTCTACATTGGTAAGCAATCATGTCTGTCACCTGATAAATAAGCCCGACATTCCTTCAGAAGACCATGGAGAATCTGTAGTCATCTGGCACATTTCTGGGCACATGTCCAGATTCTACTTGAATCTAGGCCTCTAATCCCCAGGACAGGGAAGACAAAGGTTGCAGCTGAGTCCAGCAGAGGGAACAGCACTCAGGGAAGACTGTCCTGGCCCCATGGCCCCTGTCCTTCCAGGGATCACGTCCAACTTTAGTCCTGGGACAATCCAGGCAAAACTTCGGAGAACGTGAAGCTTGGGATGCAGGCGAGGATGCTATAAGAAATAGCCTTCAAGAAACTGGCTTTTAAATATTATAATTTAATATAATAATTTGGGGAATTGGGGATTTGTCCTTTCCATCATGCCTGGGTGGCTTTTCTAAAAGCCCATGGGAGAAAACTCTTGAGGTCTCAGAATATCTCAGGGCCACTGGCCTACTCTTACTCATAGTCACTGCAGTGGCTTTAACTTAGCAGTCTCCATCTCCTCGGCTACCAGAAAACTTGGAGACAAAGTAATTCCCCATCTAAGTAGGCTGTGCAGGCATGTGTCCTGGATAACAACCCCACCCTGTGTCTGCCTCTCTCCGTCCCTGACCTGACTTACCTTCTCACAGAAAGTCCTATTGTACTCTATGTTTCCTTATGTGTATGTTTCTGGAAGTGCCCTTTAAAAAGTCTTTTGGGACAAAGCAGGGAATGAATAAATACATAAAAGCATTAAAGAAATTAAATCCCACAAAATAAAATTTGGAGCAGTTGACATCCTGCCTCAAACTAAAGCATGTCTGGGCCATCCCTTTGGGGACCTCCTGAGCAGGGTACATACCCTGTAGGGTCTTCAGGAGCTGCAGTCTCCTCTCCTCATGGGCCTGAGAGATCTTCCTGATCTGCTGGTAATACGCCTGCACGAGGGGGCTGACACCAGTGCTGGTCATATAGATGCTTTCCACTGCCGCCTCCATCAGCATCCTCTGTGGGGGGAGAGGGTAGCAGAGGAAGGACAGTGACAGCAGAGGAGATATATGCGGCAGACACTGGACATTCAGTGTCCTGCCTCCCCTTGCCCTGGCTGGTATCTTCCACCCACTCCCTGACTTGGATTTGTCAGGGAGCAGAGTGTGCGGTTTGTTTAAATCTTCTATTTTCCTAGGTCGGGATGGTCTAAGCCTACCTATGTCACCTAGTTCTGGCCAATGAGATATAATGGCAGGGAAAGTCTGCTTGAGAGGCCTTCCCTTTCTGATCATTAGTGTGAAGCCACTTCCCTCTTCCTACCTGGAATGCAGACCTGGTGTATGGGGAGGCAGTGGCCATTTTGAAACTATGCAGCAAAAATAAACTAATAATAACAACAAGAAAGGAGGATTGGAAAGAAAGGGTCTAGTCCTTGGGTGCATTGAGCCACTTGTCAGCCTGGACCACCCACCTCCATATGTCTCATTTCATAGGATAAGTACCTTCTATATATTTGAGCTATTTTAGTAGGGCTTTCTGTTACTTGCATTCTGTTACTTTCAACATTCCTAAATGACACACCTTCAGACCAAAGCAGAAAAAAGAAGACATGCCGAGACATGTCATTATGGTGGATGTGTTGGTTGTGCTCTAACAGTTACCATTCTTTTCTTCTTAAGATTATGAGCAAAACTCAAAAATGTTAGACATAAGCATCCCCATTTCAATAAATATTTATTGGATGGTGCCAGGCTTTGGGCAAGAAAAAGTAAATACCCATTTATTATTACTGTTATTTTTATAGACATGGGGTCTTGCTATACTACCCAGGCTGGACTTAAACTCCTAGTGTTCAAGGAATCCTCCTGTCTTGACCTCCTGAGTAGCTGGGACTACAGGCACAAGCCATGGCTCCTGGCCTCCACCTATTATGGAGTAATTATTCAGGGCTATGCTGTCTTCTTACTCTCATAGTACTTTCTTTGAGAAATGTGCCTGGACATGCAGGTATGGAGTCCAGGCTATAAAGGTGGGCAGATGGCACAGATCAGGTCTGAGTTGGCCTTCTCACTCCAAGCCCACCCCTGACTATAGCTGATTCTCTCCTCTTCCTCTGCCTGTCCTCCATATCCACAAAGGGGGTTCTGACTTCACCTCTCCAGGAGCCCTGGGCTCTGCTCTAGTACTTCCCAGCAGGAGCTCCTGTCCTCTTCCCCCTCAGGTTGGCAAACCCACCTGCATCGCTGTCCTGGCTACATCCAGCTGCCTGCCCAGAGAAGTGGTGTGTGTCCACATGTCTCTGCGGCCTCCCCTCCTCCCATCTCCAGGCCCCCTTCCTGGCTACCCTGCTCTCTTCCTCAGTGGTTTTGTGTGGCTGGCATCTCGTGCACATCGGCACCACCTGCTGCTCTGCTCCCCTTCAGCGTCCTGCTCCAGGACGACCATGGCCTTGTCTTCCCCAGTCTCCCCAGCAGACCATAAGCTCCATGAGGGTGAGAATGCTGCTCAACCAGCTCACTCTCCATCCCAGGAACTACCGCAGGACCTGGTGCTCTGGGAATAGCAGTGGAACCATTCTTCTAGAAAGCAAGCAAGAGTTCTTTCTGGCAGGTGAGAAGTAGGGGGGAGGATCTTTATTTTCTAATCTCAACTCAAAGTCCTTCTGGGAAGCTGAGTACAAAATATGACACCCTTATATTTTTATTCCTTTTTCATGCAACAAGCAGTTGTTATTATTAGATAAGATTTGGAGGATTTTAGGGAAATAGGTGATATTCCCCATTTTGCCAGCCAGACATAGCCCCAATGTCTGTTAGTATAAGATGGGGGTATCACAGAAACGGGTCCAACCTCTTTGATGCGTGGAGATGCAAAGAGACTTATAGAAATGTAAGGACCCCTTGGAAGTTGCCTGAAAGTTCTCTGGCACCCGACAATGTGAGGGCTGCCTGCTGGTTGAAGGTCTGCCCTTCCACTGGTGTCTGTCAGCCACAGACACTCTTACCCCAGCAGAGTACAACACCCGAGGGGGGAGTCCCAAGGTCCCTCATGACTTGGGAGGGGAGGTGGCCAGAAGGCACCCAGCAAGCGCAGTGCAGGTGCCACCTTGCAGCACAGGTCCATGCCAGGGCCATGGAAAGAGTCCAATGGGACAAAGTGGGCAAAGGTACCTAGACTGGAGCGTGATGCTAACAGGACTTCTTGCTATCACCATTTTATCACTCTTCTTGGTCATTACTGTCAGCACAAGGAGCAAGCCTCTGCAAAGCCTCAGTGTCTCAGGAAAGAGCCGGCTCTCCTGGGAGAGGGGCTTGGTCCTAAAACCTAGTTTTGCCTCTGCCTGGCTGTGTAGCTCTGGATGACATCATGTCTCTCTCAGGGCTGCTGTAAGGGCCGAGTCAGTGCTCAGAATGAAGCAGGACAGGGCCTGACAGCAGACAGAAAGCCTGAGCTCTGTTGCAGCTATTCTTAGCATCCTGTGAGGGAGCAGGTCCCATCTTACAGATGAAACAAGCAAGGCCCAGAGGCGCCAAGTAACCTTGCAGGGCCAGACGTACCATGAGGGTGTTGCAAGGACCAGACCTGGCAATTCAGATGTCACCCCAGTTCTTCTTGGGTCTTGGGTTAGTATGTACCTTGAGGTCATCCTTGTCCTTGGCCCGGCTCCTGGTGGCTGTGCTGTGTGCGTGCTCTAGCAGTGCCTGCCCAATGGCATGCTCTGTGTGCTGCTGCAGCAGCTGCCCAACCTCCTGGGCCTCTGCCACAAGCTGCTGCTGGAGCTGCAGCCGTGTCTGCTGTGCTTCATCCTCCAGCCGGCCAGCTTCCTCCAGGACACGTGCCTCCTGGAGAGAAAGGGAAGGGGAGGGGCCACGCTGCTGCCCTGCACAAGAATGCTGAGGCCAGGACCAGGATGGATGGTTGGCCCTGCCCAGGGCCACAGGGTAGGAAGAGGGATGGAGAAAGGGAAGAAGGAGGTGGCCTTCGGGCTTGTGAAAACCAGCATACAGTGGATGAGCCTAGTGTCTGTTGAAGATTCTCCCTCTTCTACACGGTCAATTATTGAGCCCTGTGTGTCAACACCATGTGTGGACCCTAATGAGATGGGGGCCCTTGCTCATCCTTCTAGAATACCATGAGACTGAACACTAGGACAGATGAGGACATAAAGGCTCAGAGAAGTTAAGTAACTTTCTGAAAGTCACACAGCAGAGTGGTTTTGAAGCCAGATGTGAGTCTCTCAGGACTCACAGAAGCCAGGGCAAGGCCCAGGGGCCGAGGGCAGCCTTTACTTCTGGGAATAAAAGACAAAGAAGCAAGGGCAGTGGGAGCCTGTGAGTCCTGTCTGCTTCCCCAGACCTTCCTGGGCAGAGCTAGAGATACTGTGGGCTGGCGCCTCAGTAGTAGGTCAGAGACCGTCAGCTGCTCCCAATGCTTAGCGGCTGTGTGCAGGAGAACCAGAGACAGCCTGCTTGGGTTTGAGTCCCAGCTCAGGTTACAGATTCTTTGAAGCTCTTACACTTCAAAGTGATAACAGGGGCTTTTTCTCCCACATCCCAATGACAACTGGCACCCACTCCTGATTCTATATGGATTTTCTAGTGTAATTCTCATTACTGAATATGACCTGCACTAGAACCTTCTGGCATAGGGGTGCCCTTACAGTGGGCAGCCATTGTCCCCACCTATTATGGGCTAAATTGTGCTCCCTCAAAATTTGTAGGCTGAAGCCTGAGCCCATCACCACAGTGGGTCACTGTATGTGGAGATAGGACCTTTAAAGAAGCCAGTAAGGTAGACAAGGTCACATGGGTGGGACCTGATCTGACCAGAAGGCCATGCAAGGACACGGCAATAAGGCACAGCTGCCCACAGGACAACACGGGTCTAGAAGGACCCAGCGGGGACACAGTGCTCCAGGCGTTCGGCCTCCTGGACCGTGTGCTGATGAGTTTCTGTTGATCCGCAGTCTGTGGCAGGTGAGCCTGGCAGCCTGAGTGCCCAGATGAACACACCACCAGCCACAAGATGTATGGGAGGCTCTGGGTGCGGGGACCCTGAGGGCAGCAGGGCTGAGGAAGGGTGGGGGAGCTGTGGCCTTACCAGGGCTTTGAGCAGCTGCCACTGGTGCTCGTCCAGGCACTGGGAGGAGCCCTGCTCCAGCAAACGCTGCTCGCGCAGCTCCTGCAGGAGCCGCTTCTTCCCCGACAGCCTCATCTGTGCCAGGGTGGCCAGGGCGCCACCGCGGAGGTCCAGCCTCCGGAGGGCCGAGCGCAGCAGCAGTTCATGGCCCTGCAGGACACACTGTGTGGACCTTTGGGGCAAGAATGGGGCTGGCGTCAGTGCTCTTGGTTTTGCGCAGCTCATTAGGCTTTAACTCCATCCCATCCTCCCAGCTGCCCCAGGCTTAGATAAGTTGCCCACGGCGCACAATGGACAGACACTTGGAATTCCATACACAACTCTCAAAATCAACATATTGCATGCACGCTGACATTTTGAGCAGTTTTTGAGTTCCCTATCTCAGTGACTCAAGTAATAAATCTCCAACATTTGGCTGTACACTTTGATGTGTTTGCTGGGAGTCTGAAAGGCTGACCAGAGGTCTAGCCACCAGCCAGGAAGGAAAGGCCTGGCACACACTCCAGGCTTTCTGGCTCGGGGCCATAGCACAGTGGTTACAGCGCCAGCCAGTACACCAAGGCTGGTGGGTTTGAACCCAGCTCGGGCCAACTAAACAACAATGACAACTGCAACCAAAAAATGGCTGGGTGTTGTGCGGGCGCCTGTAGTCCCAGCTACCTGGGAGGCTGCGGCAAGAGAATTGCTTAAGCCCAAGAGTTGGAGGTTGCTGTGAGCTGTGACGCCACAGCTCTCTACCATTTCTCACAATGATCTACTTCTATAGCAGCTAAATCTTCAAATGGAGTTAGTCTACCACTACCTGAATCCGCTGTTAGAAGTTGTAGATTATCTCTATCATTTTTCATGCATAGGTTTCATCATTCAATAAAAATAATCAGACATGTAAACAGATAAGAATTAACCAAAAATAAAGAGAAAAAGAGACAACAGAAACATGCCTACCTGATATCAGATAATGGGATAATCAGATATGAACTTTACAATTAATTATAATTAATAGGCACAAGAACTTAATAAGATGAATAATTTCAGAAAATAAACAGAAATTAAGAATCAAATGAAAATTCTCAAATAGAAAACACAATATCAGGCATTAACAACTCAGTAGACAGGTTTAGCACCTGATAAAACATAGCTGAAGAGTGAACTGGATGATAGCTTCAAAGAAAATACCCAGACTGAACCACAGAGAACAAAATAATGAAAAATACAGACTAGCATGTAAGAGACAAATGGAATAAGGTAAAAAAAAAAAAAGGCTAATAAATTGTGTAGCTGGAGCCCTGGAAAAAGAGTAAGGAAAGACTGGGCAGAAGAGAAAATAGCTAAGGATTTTCATAAACTGATATGAAAACCCAAATATAGAAGCATTCGGATTTTCACTAAACATAAATGGACTAAACTCCTACTAGAATTTAAAGATACAGGTTTTTGAGTTCTCCCAACTGGTCTGAGCAGGTATCCCTGGTTTGGCCCTACTTGTGTTCTATCCTTTTCTCCTGATGCTTCCCCTGAGTTACCCAATAACACAGCCCTGCACCTACTTCTTGGTGGCATATGCAAATTAGGCTTCCCCAAAAGGCTGGACAACTAAGGAACAAAATAATTTTTCTCATATGAAATAAGGAAAAAGAAATACTTTTCATCAAACTGAAAAAACTATGTTAATTGTTATAATAAAAATATAAAAAATAAATATGAAAATTGATCAATAATTGGGGAGTGATTGCAAATGGGTTACAGGGCCATTCTGGGGCAATAGGAATGTTCTAAATTTGGATTGTGGCAATAGGTGCAAAATTCTGTAAATTCTTTAAAAAGCATCAAATTTTACTCAAAACAAATCCATACAAATCATACTTCAAAAAAGCTGTTCCAAAAAGTTCCTATGAAAGACAACTCTATGAAGTATGTATCATAAGCCCCACTTTATAGATAAGGAAATTGAGGCTGAGAAAAGTGAAGTCACACTCAAAGGGAGGCAGCCAGCAGTCAATGTGCCCACCCTACAGATGGGGGCGCCAAGGAGCACAGCGCATCATGTGGGTGAGGAACAAACTCCGATCCCACAGAAAGCTGTACTCACTCTTCAGTGAGGCCACCAAGTCGGTCCAAGACTCCGCGGACTGTGTTCTTGTGGTCATCACGAAGGTGTGTCTGCAGCAGAGAGGACAGAGCACACTCCTCCATCCATACCTGAGCCCAGGACAGAGGGGAAGCACACAGGTGGTTACTCAACTTAGCTATTCTTGGTTGCTTTTCCTTTCATGTAACTTTTAGGATCAGTTGGTCAAGTGTAGGAAAGAATTTTCCTTTTTTGAGACAGAGTTTCACTATGTCGCCCTTGGTAGAGTATCATGGCATCACAGCTCACAGCAACCTCAAACTCTTGGGCATAAGAGATTCTCTTGCCTGAGCCTCCCAAGTATCTGTGACTACAGGTGCCCGCCACAACAGCTGGCTATTTTGTTGTTGTTGTTGCTATTGCCATTTTTGTTTAGCAGGCCTGGGCCAGGTTCAAACCTGCCAGCCCCTGTGTATGTGGCCAGTGCCCTAACTAGTGAGCTATGGGCACCACGCCAGAGAGAATTTTTTTTTAAATTCTTGTAATAGAGTTGATTTTATAGATTAATTTGAAGAGCACTGCCATCTTTGCAAAATTGAATTTCTTACCCAAGAAGGGGGTACTATTTGTACTTTCAAAAATACTTCATAAACTTTTCCATTAAGCTCTTTTACATGTTGGTCAGACTTATTTTTAGGCACCCTGTGGCTTTTATTCTGAAGACATTCTTTCTTTATGTCATCAGTGGTGTTGCTGATTTGGAGGAAATCTACTTGTTTGGAATACTGATTTTCCATGTGGCAACCTTGCATGTGGCAATCTTAATATCAATAGTTGTGACAGTTTACCTGGAGATTCTTTTGGCCTGCCTTTCCTCCTTCCCTCCCTTCCTTCCTCTTGCTCTGTTACCCTGGTTAGAATGCAGTGGCCTCAGCATAGCTCGCAGCAACCTCAAACTCCTGGGCTCCACTGATGCTCCTTCCTCAGCCTCCTGGGTAGCTGGGACTACAGGTGCCCACTACAAAGCATGGCTAATTTTTTTCTTTTCTTTCTTTTACTTCTTCTTCTTTGTTTGTTTCTTTCTTTTTTTTTGTTTGTTTGTTTTTTTGAGACAGAGTCTCACTGTGTTACCCTGGGTAGAGTGTCGTGATGTTATAGCTCATAGCAACCTCAGACTCCTGAGCTCAAGTGATCCTCTTGCCTCAGCCTCCCAAGTAGCTGGGCATACAGGCACCCGCCATGGTGCTCAGGTAGTTTTTCTATTTTTAGTAGAGATAGGGTCTCACTCTTGCTCTTGATCAGATTTGGAACCCCAGAGCTCAAGCAACCCACCTGCCTTGGCCTCCCAGAGTGCCGGGGTTACAGTTATGAGCCACTGTCCGGCTTTCATTCTGTTCTTTATTTCTTAGCTTCTTTCACCTTTTCCATTCCTTTAAATCTCTGAGCTGTGTGCTGGGACCAGTTTCTCACATTTATCTTGTAGCTCACATAGTTTTTTGAGCTACATTTAATCTGCTGTTTAACTCACTCATTAAATTTCTATTTTCATGACTATAGTTTTCACTCATAAAAGAATATGTTTTTTAATCAGTCATATCTTTTTTCATAGTATTTTGTATTTAGGGCTATTCCTCCTTTTCTTGTTATTTTAAGAAACTTACTCCATAGCACTTTCTCATGATGCCTTCTCTGGACTCCCTGGGGCTCTCTGTGGTCTGCACACATGCTTGTGCATGTCTGCTCGCTGCTGGCGGCCTGCTCCTGTGTTTTCTGTGATTTTGAACGTCAGCTCATCTTCGATGACCTTCATCTATGAAAATCCTATTGGGTCCAAGGCCGCACAGCCAGTAAATAATGGAGCAGGGCCTGAAATCTACATCTGTCCATCTCCAAGTCCAGCTCTTGTCTAGCTACCCCATGTTATATCACGAGGAGAGGCACACACCCTGAGCCTCACTGCATCCATTCATCAAGCCCACAGTCCCAACTTTTTCCTCGCCAGTGTGTGTTGAGAAGCCTCCACCTTCAGCAGCCTGGAGGTAGCACCCACTGCACTCAGAATACAGAGGAAATAGCCACCCGGACAGAGCCACCTGCAGCTTGGACTTCAGCTCTCTTGGGTGTTGTGATTCATCACGTGTACATGCAATCCCACAAAACAACACTGTGTCGTGTTCAGTCTCTGACTCCTCTATGAAGAGTTTACAATCATTTATCAAAGTGCTTGTGAAAACAGAGTGTTTTAGAAAACTCCATGTAGTCTGTCTGCAGCAGAGAGATTTTTTAAAAGGTGGATTAATGTTGTCTCTACACTAGATGGAGTCTTTGCTGTGTGTTTTGAGAATGCAGGTAAAACTAGCAACTGAGTTCAAAGATGATCAAGAAGACTAGGGTCAGGGGACTGGACGAGCTCTGCCATTGTTACAGAAGCCTCTTCACCATTGTAAAGTGCAGACCCACAGATGCTCATCAAACTGCTTCCATGGGGCAAAGTGCTGGCCCTGGCCATTGCTTGCAGGTTATTTTGTGCCTGGGATAAGTTATCCTCTTTGTTTCAAGCTGTCATATCAGCTGAAGAGAAAGGGAGGGGAATGAATAGTCGCTGTGACCTGGTATGTGCTGAAGGTTTGGTAGTGTCCTCTAGCAACAGGTGGGCTCTAAGTCAGCACCCGAGGCCAACACACATGCCCTGGTCAACCCTGAGGCAAAGCACGGTCAGGGCAGGCCTTGTCATGAAAGTGACAGAGGAGCCAAGACCTGGAGCAGGACAGGGTGAGGTAGCAGCTGCCCAGGGGACCAGAGGAACACAGGGGGCAGTGAGTGTGAGGGGGGTGAGTCAGAGCAGGAAAGAGCAGGTTGAGTCAGGAGCTTCCAGGTCTGGACGCGACAAGCCTTACAGAGCAGGGGATGATTCTGGCTTTTTTTTTTTTTTTTTGGAGCTAGGCTCCCATCTAGGTTAGAGCACAGTGGTGATCTTACTGATCCTGGGCTCAGGTGATCCTCCTGCCTTGGCTTCCCAAGTAGCTGGGACTATATGTGTGCATCACCACACCTGGCTGTGTTTTTAATTTTTTGTAGAGATAGGGTCTTGCTATGTTGTTCAGGCAGATCTCAAACTCCTTGGCTCCACCTGGGCCTCCCGGAGTGGCACCCTGACTTATATACTAAGAGAAATGAGAAACCAACAGGGATTTTGAACAGAGAAGTGATACAATGTGTCTTGATTGAATCTATTATGCTCATGATCGTAAGAAGCTGTCACTAAGAGAAAAAAGTCACTGCCAATTAAATTAAGAAGCCTCTCAATTTCAGGGATGTTAATATATTTTTAAATGTGAATTGAGAGGGAGAAGGGAGGGGGGAATGGGTGGAGGGAGGGGGATTGGAAGGACCATTTCTGAGGTTTATCTTATAGGGGTACAAGTGAATCTCTCTAAGAGTAGAATGAGAATGTTTCAAAACAATAACTGAGAAAATGACATGAAGGCTGTGTTGATCAGTTTGATGGAAGTATTTCGGATTGCATGTGAAAACCTCACACTGTACCCCAGAAGTGCATTAATGTACATAGTTACCATTCAATAAAAAATAAATAAATAAACGTGAATTATTGGCCTATAGTCTGGGTGAAATTGATAAGGGAGGGACCCAGCTGGCTGGCTATCACAGTAACCCAGACAGCTGGGGGCTCTGATTGGGGTGCTGAGCAAGTGGTGATCACACCCCGGATTAGGGAATCTAGAGCCCGTGGGATTTCCTGCCAACCAAGCAGTGTGTGAAAGAAAGAGGAATGAAGTCTGGCCCCAAGGCTTTTGCTGCAGTTAAGTGGGAAGCTGGAATAAGGCTGTGGGTGGGGCAGGATGGCAGAAGAACAACAGCTGTGCTAGACACCCTGACTTTGCGTCTCCCAGTCATCTAGACAGATCGCACGCACACCTGAGTTCATGAACTGCATGGGAGGGATACATTTTGAAGTCATTGCCCTTCAGTCCAACAACCCTCGAGGAATTGGATCCTGCCAGAGCCCTGAAAGTGTATGGCTTTAAGCTGCCAGTTTGGAGCTATCTGCTACCCAGCATTAGGGAACTAACGGACATCGTGTGACTAGACGGGGTCACCAGGACAGTGTGTGCAGATGAAGAACAGGGCCACAGACTACATCCTGGGGCTCTCTGGGATTCAGGAACCAGGAACCAGCAGAGGGGACCGAGAAGGAGCCACTGGTGAGTGGGGGCGAGAAGCAGAAGACTCAAGCGACTGGTTTTTCAGGGAAGAAGGGAGAGACCCACTTGGCCAGACACCATTATTCTCAGCACAGAGAGCAGATTTAGTGATAAGGTGATGGAAACCCCCAGACTGGGGTGAAGGGTGTGGGAGGAGTGAGGGGGAACCAGGAAACAAACTGGGTGGGTTGCCTTATAGCTGGTGTTGTTACACTGTGCTAGACAGCTAGCTCCCCCCACCCCCGGCATCCACACCAAGTACTTGTAAGTTTCCTGTTGCTGCTGCAACAAAGCCACACACTTAGTGGCTGAAAGCAGCAAGAATTTATTATCTTATACTTCCAGAGATCAGAAGTCTCAAATGAGTCTTAAAGGGCTCAAAGGAAGGTGTCATTCTCTTGGGAAGGCCTAGAGCGGGGTCAGGTTCCTGCCTTTTCCAGGTCTGAGAGGGCCCCTGCGTTCCGGTTCACAGCTCCTTCCTTAATCTTCCAACCCAGCCATGGGTGGTAGAGACCCTCCTGGGGCATTGCTCTGACACTGGCTCTCTCAAAAGTCCCTTTTCACTTCTAAGGACCCTTGTGGTGACATCAGGCTGGGCTAGATAAGCACGACCCCATCTCAAGATCCTTAATCACTCTCCCAGGTCTTTCCCCATGTAATCTGCCACGTTCACAGGTTTTAAGGATGATAGTGCAGGTCTCTTTTGGGGGCATTATGCTGCCGACCACAAGTGGACTGGGAGAAGCCCAGACCCCTGCATTGCAGCAGCATTAAATTTTGAGAAATGAAACCTGCTCTGAATGTGTAATTCACAAATTCCTTAATTTTTAACAACTTCCCTGAGCAACAGGTTATGAAACTGCCAAGGTCTTTTTGGATAGAAAACAAGGTGGGAAAGGCGATTTGTAGTCTGAGTGTGTTTGCTGGTGCGTTTCACGCCTAATATTCATCCCAAGCATAAAAAGTTCACTTCTCATTTTTTATATCAATGATGAAATATGGGAGAGAGAGGGAGAGAACATGGACCTCTAAGTATCTTGTGGTAATTTAGAACAATTAAGCAACCAGTAAATTAATTAGGACATATACACCTTGAGAAAACAAATTTGGGCCATGTTTGGGATCAATTGATGAGGTCATTAACTCTTGTGCTTGCTTTTTGAATGCAAGACTCATCCCCCACATGCCAAGGAAAATTCACAATCACATGCTCACAAAGTAAATAAATAAAAGCAATAAAAACCAGAGATATGCATAACTGCTATGTGCCTAAAATAACTTGACACTCATTTTCAGAAGTTTTAGATATTTTACCAGAAATGAAATTCTGGATATTTTCACTGTCAATACCATCGAATGATTCAATGGACCTTGTGCAAAAGGTTTTAACTTGTATTGCCTCTCCTTACTCATTGGGTATGTTGTGCCCAGGAGTTCCACAAAGACCACACTGCCAAACAAGCCTAATTTATAGAAGAGTCCCTTTATTGAAAAGCTGGCTGGCAGCTGCCTCAGTGTCCCAACATGGGGTTTCTGGGAGCAGCCCCAAGTGCTTAAGGAGTCAGGTTTTTAAGGCTTGGTCTGCATCCTGGTTGGCATGTAGACTGTCCAGGTGCATCCAGGTAGGTAGCAAGCAAGCATTGTACAGAAGCAGAATTTTGCAGTTAGTTAGCCATAAGTCATACATCTTAGTTTCAAACTTTCCCCCATACATCTTAGTCTCAGTATTTTCTCCACCTGGTATTATTTAAAGGTCAGTACGGGGACAGTTGGTGCCTCCTGGTTTGTTTCCCAGGGAGTTAGCCAAGCAAGAAACTGGGAGTGAACTTGGGAGTGAACTAGAAGCAAGAAGTCAATTACTACTTTCTCATTTATCCTGGGGGTGAACTAGACTTATTTCATTACTTTTTTGAAAGCTTGCAGTCCAGAAATTTGCCAGGAGTTAGCTGGTATTTTTCCATTATAACCTAGGCTTGACATTTTTTTTTGCTTTAGCCTAGGCCAACTAGGTCTAACAGGTACTTTGATTCTTAGTTTGCACAAAGAAGCTGGGGTTCTGGGATGTTCATCACATTGTGCAAAAAACAGAGCTGCAGGAGCTCAGTTAATTGACTTAGGTCACACAGATCACTACCATGTCTACTCTGACTCAAACCCATGTCTTGAGTTCCTGAGGTTGGGGGCCTGACTGCAAAACCATAGCAGTCTTGAGAAGACCCTTGCCTGCAGAGTTTTCTAAAGGAATCCTTCTGCCTCCCCAGAGACTGTAAATTGATTGCCCTGGAGCCCACAGTTTGGTACAACTGGATGAAATCAGCTTCATCTAGATCACTTGGACAATACAGGGTCAAGGTGGCCCTGCATAATTTCCAGAGCTGCACTATTGTTGCGGGAACTGCAATAAAGATTGTCTGAGCATGAACTATATTGTGGCCACTGGGCTTTGAATATGCAGGTATAAATATGAAAACCAGGGATGCTGCCTTCAGAAACTCATAGACAAATGCAGAAGAGTCCAGTTCCCTGTGACAGAGCAATAGGGTGCAGCTGTCAGAGGATAAAATGCACTAGAGAGAGGTCTAAGAGTCCAGCCAGGCAGGTAACTGAGCTGTGAATGGTCCTATGTTTGCACAACACTCCTCTCTGTTTACTTCATGCTGTAGAGTTCCAGCGATTGCTTTAGAAATTCTCTTTTACATGCATCAGAGTGGTCTTTTGTAACTAACTGACAACTTAATATAAAGAAAGGGAGGTTGTTTCTGACAACAAGAACCTGGGATGAGAGCTGTCTGGGGCAGAGACCAGCTCCACCACCAGGAACTCAGGCTGTCCAGGACTTTGCTTCACGGACTGGGCAGTCTCTAGGGCACAGAAAGGGCTCCTGAGCATGTTCAGGCAGGAAGCACAGAAGACTGAGGAAGTAAGATCTGCCATTTGCATTAGGAAAGAGAAGCCCCTTGCAGGTGACACACCTTGTCTCTTAGGTCCGCTTTGTGTCTCAGCCACTGCTATTTGCAGAGGATACCAGGCTGTTGACTGAGTTAGTTTAACAGCCTCTAGGGCAGACCAGGGAGAAAGGAAAGGTGAACAATGTTGGTGCACGCTGAATTTGCTGAATTTGGGAATCCCTTCTTTTTCTTCATGCGTTTTAATTCTTAAAAAATAAAATCAATGAGGTTGGATGCAGTGACTCATATCTGTAATTCTGGCACTCTGGGAGGGCAAGGCAAATGGATTGCCTGACCTCAGGAGTTCAAGACCAGCCTGAGCAAGAGCGAGACCCCATCTCTACTAAAAATAGAAAAACTAGCCGGGCATAGTGGCGGGTGCCTGTAGTCCCAGCTACTCAGGAGTTTGAGGCAAGGCAATCGTCTGAGCCCAAGGTTTGAGGTATGACACCACAGCACTCTACCCAGGGCGAAAGAATGAGTCTCTCTCTCTTACTCTTGCATATATATATATATATATGTATGTATGTATGTGTACGTATGTATTGTAGTAATTTCCCATTCATACTGTAACACATTGCCACAAACAGTAGCTTGCCATAACACAATTTTATTACCTTAGAGTTCTGGAGGTCAGATGTCTGAAATGGGTTTTAATGGGTTAAAATCAAGGTGGAGCCCAGCAGTGCTCTAGGGCAAGATCTGTTTCTTGCCTTTTGCAGCTTCTAGACGCTGCCAGTGTCCCCACGCTTGTGGCTACACCATTTCACCTCTGCTTATATCATCCCCTCTTTTGACTCTCTCCCTTCTGCTGCCCCCTTATAACCTGAGTTTCCCCCTCCCTCACTCAAATAAACCAGAAGCCCCCTACACCCTCATGGGCAAAATCCCCCAGCTGGGCTCACCTGCATAGTCCAGAATCATCCCCATAGAGCATGACCCTTAACTTAATGCCATCTACAAAGTTCCCTTTGACATGTGAGAGGACATATGCCCCAGGTCTGAGGATCAAGATGTGGACACTTTTGCATCATTCTGCCCACAGTATGGATCCATGGTCTTAATAAGTAACTACACTTTCACTGAAAAGCAGGTGCCCTGTGCAGGCCCTCCCCCTTACATAGCCCAGTCCCCTGGGAACCACCTTCTGCCACCAGTTGTTTTGCTATTTATTTCTCTCATTCTGAGAACATGCTCTGCTACTCTTTCTTGACGGATCAACATAAGGCATCATCTCCTGACATCCCACTGTGTGAGAGCAGGGTCCTGCTTCCTCACCCTCCCCCCAACCACCCCCGCCACCCAGGGGCTGCTGTGGGAGATGGGCAGGGGCAGTGCAGCCTTTGCAGAGGTCTGCAGCAGGGGCAGGACTGCCCACCAAACCAGGGCCTCATTATTCTTGACCAGCTTCCAAAATGCCCCTGAGCCCCAAAATGCACGCACCTGCTGTTCCTGCTGCAGGAGCTCCTGGAAGAGCTCCCACTGCTGCCTCCGGAAGCGGTCTGATTTGCCCAGCTGCCGCGCGGCATCCTCCCACACCTCCTGCCTCAAGTAGTCACACTCCACTGGGGGAAGCCCAGTCATGCTGGGGAGTGTCTCAAGGAACAGGACATCCACAAACTTCTGGAAAGTGTCCATGGTGCTGCAGTATAGCTCCTAAAGCCAAGAACCACATCTGAGGTTATGGGGGATGTGGGCCCGGCAGAGGGCCTGAGCTCCCCCTGCCCCTCCTGCACATGCCTCCCTAAAGACAGAGGAGAGCCAGGGATGGGGACACTCAGACCACATGCACACACACACACATAGGCTCACACATGCACACATAGGCACACACACAGGCACACACAGGCTTACAAACACAGGCACACACACAGACAGGCACACATAGGCACACACAGGCTTACACATGCACACAGGCACACACACAGGCTTACACAGGCTTACACACACACACAGGCACACACACAGACAGGCACACACAGGCTTACACACACACACACGCAGACACACACACACAGGCACACACACAGACAGGCACACACAGGCTTACACACACACACACACGCAGATACACATGCACACAGGCACACACACAGACAGGCATACACAGGGACACACCTGCACAGACACAGAATGTACACATACTTACGAACACACAGACACACACATATACACAGACAAGCACAGACACTAATACACACCTGCATACACACACACCCCTCCCACCTTTGAGGGCTCTCCCCTCACCAGCCAAGTTCCCTGTCCTGGGGACCAAGTGAGCTCTTAATCCACTCTTCATCTCTGGCGTCTCCTCTAAACCAATAGGGCCTTCCCTGGGCCACCATCTAGATCATTTTCACCACCTGCACAGGTCTCTCCATCTCCCTATCAACTCTGCACACTTTGGTATGAACCTCAGATCTCAACCTGGGTCTCCTCATCCACGTGGAGAGATAACCCAGAAGCCCTGTCCCCCTCAGAGGTAAAATCCCCCAGCTGTGCCCCTGGTAGCCCCAAGTCAGGCCCCAGCTGTTTGGCCCCCTATCTCATCATTCTGTTGTCCTCATCCCACCTCTCCAACCCCAGTCACTTTCTAAAACTGTAATTCTTTAAATTTTGAAAAAACCCTCCATACCACAGATAGATAATAAAATAATACTGAACACCTGTGAACCCCAAACCTTAGGGTGGGCTGGACTCCTTCATGTGCCCCTGCAGTTCCTCCCCCTCGGCCACCCCTGTGATCTTGGCGTCTCTCTCCACTTCAGCCTCTACACTTGCACTATTTACAAGTGATGTAGGGTGCTCAGGAATGTGGCTTTGGTGTGAGTTCATTCACACGTCATGGCATCTCATTGTGCATTTCATCATGAAGACGCTTTTTCAAGCCTTTGCCTATCTCCAATCATTCTGCAGGCATGAGAAGGAACGGACTCCTCCTCCCCCTGCAAACCTCCTCCCACCCCACAATTATCCTTTGTCAGAAGGCTTCCCTGGATCATGCAGCCTAACCTGCCTGGCTGCCAGAGCTCTTTGGTTAGGCCACCCTGGGCATGTGCTGGGCTCACAGCTCCCTGGCTGTGGAGGTTGTGCTGGGTCTGCCCTGCAGCTCATGGCCTCTCCACTGGGCACCTGGCTGCAGCTCCTTGGTGCATAGGCTCCCCTGCTCTTTCTAGGAGCTTTCCACACGTGCTGCAATTCAGTTGAGGCCCCCTGACCCCAGGGTCAGACTGGGTGCAATGTGGTCTAGCTGAACACCTCCTTCCTCCTGGATGCTGGGACCTCAGTACATGCTGGGTATGTGACTGACCCCAAGAGAAACCCTTGACTCCTAAACTCGGACTAGCTTCCCTGAGCTATCACAACTCATTGCGAGAATTAAGGGAGAATTAAGCACATTCTGTGTGATCTTATGAGGAATGGACTCCGGAAGCTTGTGCCTGCTTCCCTTTAGATTTTACCAATGTGCCTTTTCCCTTTGCTGAATTTTCTGTGAATCCTTTCACTGTAATAAACCTGAGTCATGGCTACACCTGTACACTCAGTACCATGAGCCGTCCTAGTCAATCACCGATCTTGGTGTCTTGGGGACCCCAGCAGAAGTGCCCTCCTTTGCTGCTACCCCGGCAGCACTTGCCACCCTTTGCAGCCATTGTGTCACTGTCCTTCTCATGGACAGACCGGGGGCATCATTGGGTTTTCTCTTATTACCTTCGCATCTGCAGGGCCTACCAAACACCAGGGAATGATAATTATAATGTTTAATGATTATTAATTCTTAGCACTGTTCTTGTATAATATTACTAGATCCTTACAACAGTCCAATCAAGAGATTCTCTTACAATTACTGCCATTTGCCAACAAGGAAACAAACCCAGCAAAGGTAAATGACTGGGACACAGTTTACAGATGGCAGGTCCTGGCTGCTGGACTCTTGGACTTATACTCTTAACCAGTATGCTACATGGATAATTGGCTTTTTGAAAGAAAAATAAACATTCTGGTATGGTGTATGTACCTAGGTCATATGGGGTATGCTCAATAAATATGAGTTAAATTTGATTCAAATCAATGCCAGGTAAACCCAATAACTGTCACACTCTATGAAGCCAAGCCTGACTTTAGTTAGAATAAAGTAACCATGATGAGGGCATAAGGGACCTGCACTCTTATTATTTTTTTTTGATTTATTTTATTTTATTTTTTTGCAGTTTTTGGCCAGGGCCAGGTTTGAACTCACCACCTCTGGTATATGGGGCTGGGGCCCTACTCCTTGAGCCACAGGTGCTGCCTGGGACCCACACTTTTTAAAATGGTTTAGAGATTCTACTTGTGCTAGGGCTAACCAGATAATATGGACAAATCCTCCTGTTGAGAATGAATGAAAAAAAGAGCTGAACAAAAATGATTATTAAATCTTCATAGAAGTCTCAAAGAGCTAACAAGATGGTAAAGAGCACAGGGCCAGGTCTGGGAGAAGACACATCCGGAGGGGTGTGCTCCTCCTTTGGGGCTGCTTCCCCCTGGGGAAAATGGGTCAACTCACAGGAGGAGGCAGAGCAATGAAGCAGGGTTTTCAACGGCCTGAAGCTGTCAACGGGAAGGACGCTGAAGTTCATGGTTCATCACAGGTGGGAGCCTGGTGAGCCCTGCCATGCTGAGGGCTGGACCCAAGTAGCTGAGCTGGAGAGACACATGTGAAAGGAGGGAACCAGCCCAGACTGATCAGACAGACCTGTAGCATGGTGTCCAGTTACTTAAATTTCCCAGGACATTTCAAGCCCTGACCCTGAATAAGGTGACCTTGTAATTGCTAGAGGTCCTATCAGATGGCAAAACAAATGAAAATCCTCTTTGGAAAAGGAAAACATCACATGTATCTGAGAAAATGTGTACGAACGAATGTGCATTTGAAATATAGTGCACAAAATATAACCAGACACATGAAGGACAAGACAAGGCGACCTGGGACCTATGCACACCAGACGTCAAATAGACAGAGATAAACAGACCCACAGGTGCTCACCAGAGTAATTATGAGACAGAGTGTGACCACAATACATGGACTTCAAAGTGTTGATGCTTACCATGCTCAAGAATGTAAAAGCCACTCTAAAACCCTAAGCAAGGAACTGGAAATCACACAACGTAATACACCTTAGTTTAAAAAGAACCACCTAGTAGTTCTAGAACTAAAAAATATTGTCCAATATTAAGAACTTAGTGTAAAGGTTTAACTGAAGTTTAGCTTAAGAGAGAATTAGTGCACCGTAAGACAAATCAGAAGAAATTACCAGAAAAAAGCAAGGAAAAACCAAAGGATATCAAATAGGAAGAAAATAATGGTCTAACACAGGTGTCCAACCTTTTGGCTTCTCTGCTGCACATTGGAAGAAGAGTGTCTTGAGCCACCTATTAAATTCTCAAAAACTAATGAAAGCTGATGAGCAAAAAAAAAAAAAAGAAAGAAAGAAAGGTCCATGCATAATTTTCGTGATATCTGTCCCCACACAAGTAAACAAAAAAGTCTTCATATAATCTGCATGTGGGCTGCAGTTTGGACACACCTGGAAAATATATAATGGGAAAGTCTAACATATTTAACTGGAGTCCCTCAGGGAGAGAAGGAAGGTGAGGACAGAATAATATCTGAATAGTTAATGAAACTTCTCACTCTGATGAAAGAAATTTATAGATGAGGAAACTGACATTTGCTCTGTACTTGAAAAAGAGAAGTTAGGTTACAGTTTATGGAGAAGGCCCTGGAATTCAGGCTCTATAAGGCCCACTATAACCTTGATGCTACTCAGGTAAATATTTTTAAAAGAATGAATGAATGAATGAATGAATGTCTAGCATCTGTAAATGCAGGGTCACTTTTTGCTGTGTGAATAGGAGATAAAATGGTCTTTAAGAAGAACAGCACAACTAGACAAAAAGGTAGTCACTCCTAACACTAACAGGTTTAATTCACCAGAAAGATGAAAAAGTTCTAAATTTATACACACTTAATAGTAAAACTATTGAATTAAATTAATGCAATTGGCCAAATTAACAGAACAGAGGAGAAAAAAGATCCTGATTACCTCAGTAGATGAAAGAAAAAAGGCACTTTACAAAATTTAATTTCTATGCATGAGAAACACACTTAACAAATAAGAAATGGAATTCCTTAGCTTGATTAAAGAAATAAAAAACAGCCACAGCAAATATTACACCTAATGGTGGAAAGTGCAAAACAATATAAAGAAAGATTAAATTAGAATCTAAATAAATGTGGAGATATACCTGAAGGACTTGATACTATAAACAGGTTAATCTTCCCCAAATTGACCTATAAGTTCAAAATCCTAACCATTAAGTATATGGGATATCAAGTGAAACTACATACTCTTTAACCCAACAGTTCCACTCCTTGATATCCAAGAGAAATGTGTGTATACAGATTTTACAAGAAAAGGTACACGCTGTTTCATGTCGGGCAGTGCCTGTGGCTCAAAGGAGTAGGGTGCTGGCCCCATATGCCAGAGGTGGTGGGTTCAAACCCAGCCCCGGCCAAAAACTGCAAAAAAAAGTTCATGTCAGCCACATGTGTAACAGGTTAAAACAAAGTCCATCGACAGCAGGGTGGATACACGTGTAGTGATCTGCGTGTACTCCACCTTGTGCAACCACACGGGTGGGTCTCAGGAAAGCAGAGCTGAGCAACAGAAGACTGACAGGGAAGAGTGCATGCTGTGTGATTCCATCTACATCAAGTTCAGGAACTGGCAAAGCTACACAGAAGTGTTCAGGGACGTCCTCTGAACTGCACCACTGTAAGCAAAACCAAAAGTCTGATTTCTGTGCCAGCTGGATCTCCCAGCAGAGGGTAGGGTAGGGAGTCACCGGGAGTTTCCGGGTCCCAGATACAGTCTCTTTCTTGCTCCAGGTGGTGGTTTTATGGATGATTTTTTAACTGTCTTTTGTTAATTTGCACATTTATGTTTTATCCATGTATTCACGTGTATTATATTTCATGACAAAAAACAGCTTAATAATATAGGAGTGATAAACCTTTTTTTCCCAGCTTCTAAAAAAAACAATCCAAATTTTCTTCCAGGAGACAGGTTTTGTTTTTTTTTTTGGATTTAATTTTTTCATTTTTATTGACAAATCTTAGAGTCCATCATTCTATAGCTGTGGTTGGGACATTGAGACAACCTTTTTAAAAATTGTCTATTATTGTCAAATTTGGGGTTTTGCAAATTAAAGAAAGGTTAACTTTGTAAAAGCTACATGGTCCATTTGTCTAGGTTGTTTCCAATGAAAATGTGATGGATTCTGTCTGCTCCCTGGAAAGAGTCAAGACTGTATTCTTTGCTCTGATGGGCCATAAAAATACAGAGCTTCCCACGTAAAGCCAGCACGCGTCCTGTGTGTCATGTGGGAGATGCTGATTTATTCTACGCCTGAAATGCAACCAGAATTAACCTTCATTATTGCTTTCCCAATAGAGATAAAAAGGTCAGCACATCAGAGGACGCCTATGGGCAGACAAAGTGACCCTAGGCCTCAGCCCTAAGCTCAGAGCCATGTCCTCGTGTCCCCCTCCCCTCGGACAGAAGGCCACAGAGCCCAGCACAGGCAAACCACCCCCTCCCAACTTGCTCCTTTACTCGGGCTCTGCCTCTGTAGCCTCGCCCAACCCCCCAGCTGCCCTCCCCAGGTTTCTTACAGAGAAGGGACTTGGGATAGGGAATGGACACAGAGTCTGGAGCCTTTAAATGCCTTCTTAATATACCCAAGTCTCAGTTTGCTTATCCATAAAAGAGGGCTGATAATGCCTGCTTCAAAGGCTGATTATGAGAATTTGAAAGGATTTATGGAGAAAGGCTGGGACACAGCACACAGCAAGTACTTACTAAATGCTAGCTATTACCTCCAGGTAAAAGGTGGAAAACTTGGTGTGGCTCTCAGCAAGTGTTATCTGTTGTTACTTTTATTCTAGGAACAGAGCACTAGGGGAGAGAGCTGGGAATGACTCCCTCTGGACAGAGGCAACTTTGTCCTGGTTTGTCTGCAGGTTAAGCAGGAGGAGGGTGGTCTTGGCAGGTGACCCAGTAGGGACAGAGTACAGAGTGTCAAGGGAGACATAGGACTAACTGGGGGCCCAGATGCTATGCAGGGGAGGGGAGGCCTGCGGAGTAAGGTAGAGTTCAGGTAAGGCAGGGATGTGGCCAGGTGTGAAGATGTACTGGTGAAGGTGTGCTGAGACTGAGTCGATGGAATGGATCCTTCCAGAACACCCTGGACACGCCCAGCCCTGGGAAGTCTTTTGTTCCTCATCACAGGAATCAAACTGTTCCCCTCGTAAGTACCACAGACAGGCGATTTTGAAGGTGTAACGACTGCAGAGTAAAGCATGCTCAGGTTTGGTGTTCCAGTGAGCACAGTGAGCTTGGGTCTCTTAAAGACAGAAAGTGGGGAGGGCCAAGGGTCAGCAGCACAGGCAGACTGAATAGAGAGCAAAGTAACCCGCACAAGTCTCAGGGTAGCAAAGAGAGATTTTATTTTGGAAGAACAAAGAGAAAGTTTAAGAGCATTTCCAAAGAGAGCTGGAAGTGGGTCCTTCTCATGGAGGAGCAGAGGAGGGAGAGAGAGCGAGATACAAAGACAGAGACAGAGTCTCACAGGCCTGCAGGGGTATAAATACTCCGCTGGAAATTGGCTGCAAGTCCTTCATTGGCCTCGCTGTGCCTCCAGGCAGTATTGCCCTTTTCTATTAGTCTTTGATTCTATCTTTCTATTAGTCATTGGTTACTAGGTTACTTGATACCCATATTCTTTTGGGTCTTCCAGACTTTCTTGTTCAGCAGGCCAGGTTTTCCTCCCAACCTCCTCCCAATCCCCTTTCTCAGTATCCCTTCCTAACAGACACGTGAAACAAGGCCTGCCCATGTTGATCAAGTCCAGCTTAGACCAGCCAACCATAGCATGAATGTAGAAAATAAATCTGGTATTTTCAACCACCAGCTTTTGAAGTGTTTTGTTACACAGCGGGTTTATGGTCATAGCTACATGGTACAAGTATAGTCAAAACTCTAGTAGAAACTAATTTTTTTTTTAATGCAGTTTTTGGCTGGGGCTAGGTTTGAACCTGCCACCTCAGGCATATGGGGCCAGCGCCCTACCCCTTTGAGCCACAGGTGGCACCCAGAAACTAATGTTTCTGGGTGTTTTGTCCTGGCGGCATTCACAGGTTCATTCCGCACGTGTCTCTTAAGCACCTACCATAGGCAAAGCTCTCTGCCAGGGACAGTGCAGTGGATGAGGGAGGTGTGGCCCTGGACCGGAGAGAGTTCCTGGCCCAGCAGGGGGTTTGACACTGCACAGTGCTCACTATAGGCTGTGACAGTCTCATGACAGGGAGGACAGAAGCCCTAGGTAGACCAATCTGAGAAAGGTCAGAGAAAGGCTCCCTGAAGAAGTGACATATTAGATAAGACCCAAAGAATGAGAATTGTGGCTGGCTCGGCAAAGCAGAGGGAATGATAGGAAGAGAGTTTTAGACAATGGAAGAGCATATGCAAAGGCACTGGGGTAAAGGGACCAGGGTACCTTTGGGGAACTGAGAGATGTCTGGGGTTAATTGGAAGGCAGAGCAAATGACATGACTTCAGAGAGGTGACAAGTGGGCCAGTCTGTGCAGGCCTTACGGGTTAGGTCAGGTGGAACTTATGGATCAAGATGGGTAGGTCTGTGGATAAGGCTGTGTGGTGTCTTGGGCCATGTTAGGTGAGACTTGTGGGCCAGCTTGGATGGGAGCTTCATGAGTTAGGCCAGGAAGGGCTTGTGGCCAGGTTAGGGGCAGTTTGTGGATAGGCTAGATGGATAGCCCTGGATAGGCCCAGCTAGATAGGTGGTCATTGTAGGCCAGATTAAGGACATGTTGGACTTTGTTCTGAGAGCTATGGGTGGTATTTTTGGGTGTTAAGAGAGTTCTTTCATGTGGTCAAGAACTTACAAAGCAAGTAGCCAACGATTCCTGGGTCAGAGAGGTTAGATGACATGGACTAGGCCACACCGCTGGAATGGAAATGGGCCTACTACTTGATCTGTCTTATTCATGAATTATTCTTCATTCCTTTGCACCTCTTTGCAGGGATGTGAGGTCGTTGTGAAAATTACTAAAAGGAAAGAGAGGTAGTATGTGATGCCACAAGGGCACTGCCAAGTTTTACTTCTGCAAATAAACAAAATGTCATTTAATTATCCCAATAGTTAAATTTAAATAAAAAGATGAAAACTTGGGGAAAACCCTGCGGAAAGGACACCCTAACTTAATAAATGGTGCTTGGAAAATTAGTTAACCATATGCAGAAGAATGAAATGGAATTCCTCTCTCTCACAATATTGACTCAGATAGATTAAAGACATAAATGTAAGACTTGAAACCATAAAAATTCTAGAAGAAAATCTAGGAAAAACTCTTCCAAATATTGGCTTAAGCAAAGAATTTATGATTAAGACCCCTAAATCAAATATAACAAAAAGCAAAACAAATAAATGAAAATTAAACTAAAAGCTTCTGCACAACAAAAGAAATAATCAATAAATATGTAACTTAAAGAATGGGAGAAAATATCTGCTAAGTATATGACAAAGGACTAATATAAGAGAGAATTGACAAGGAACACAAATAACTCAGCAAGAAAAAATCAAAAAGTCCTGTTAAGAAGTAGGTGAATGGGCTCGGCGCCTGTGGCTCAATCGGCTAAGGCGCCAGCCACGTACACCTAAGGTGGCAGGTTCGAATCCCCAGCCCGGGCCCGCTAAACAACAATGACGGCTGCAACCAAAAACTGGCCGGGCGTTGTGGCGGGCGCCTGTG
>CAUYQV010144006.1:0-10944 GCA_963574575.1 Galagoides demidoff
TCAAGCGAGTCTCCTGCCTCCGCCTCCCAAGTAGCTGGGACCACAGGCGCCCACCACAACACCCGGCCATTTTTTGGTTGTAGCCATCATTGTTGTTTGGCGGTCCCGGGCTGGGGATTCAAACCTGCCACCTTAGGTGTACATGGCTGGCGCCTTAGCCGATTGAGCCACAGGCGCTGAACCAGTGGGATGTTTCTAAAGCCTCACACATTCATGTTTTCTATAGGATGTTATACATGACATACCTTTTGTTTATAAGTGAGTCCCATTCTATTTCTAGTTTAGTAAATTAGTTGCAGAGCTCACATTTGTTAAGTATTGTGCTTTCTCTACATGCCCTAAGTTTGTATTTTTCTCATTGAATTTATTTGAGTGAATTATATAAACAGATGAACTTATGTTAGAACCTCATTGCATTTATGGGGTAAACTTTTATTATGATGTATTTGTTGCATTTATTGAATGTATTATGATGCATTACGATGATCATTTCACATAGATTACTGTGGGAGGATCTGTATTTCGTTTAGCTATGGATCATTTGTGCAATAATGACAGAGGCCTATAATTTTTATAGTCTTGTATTGCTCTTACTTAGTTTTGATATAAATTATATGCTGGCTTTATAAAACAAATGTGGTAGTTTTCCTTATCTATTCTATTTTAACACAGTTTCATGTAACATAGATTATATGACTTGTATAGTGAGATATAATTCACTTAAAATAATAACTCACTTAAAAAGTATAGGCCTTAAAAGAACAGTCCTTGGATGTATAACCAGTGGACAGAGGACACCATAATTTATGATAAAGTAGTTTCTGAAATCTAGATAAAAGGGCCATCAAGTCTGGTGAGGACCACCAGCAGCATTAGCTAATGCAAACCTATACTTTACCAGATTCCCATTATTTGAAAAGAGCTCATATGGATGTTTGCATATATATTTTCAAAAATAGATAAATTGACATTTATATTTTTAGAAGTTCATAAATTTGGAAGATAAAAAGCACTTAAAAACCCTGATGAAATGATGCCTGTTAGTGATAGGTTTGGTGTAATTAAATTTTGAAAAGTAATTGGAGCCTAATGCAATCTTAACTCAGCATGCACAAAGGTGAAAATTAATTTAGCGTTCTTAAATATATTTATCCTTTGATGGATAGAAAATACCCAAAATGGAGATTTCCCAGGGATATATCATAGATGAATACTTTAAAGCTGCCTTAGTGTCTTTGTTCCATATCCAGATACATACCATAGAATCTCATTGTATTTTTGATTTCCTGGAGACTTGACATTTGAGAAGCTTTTCCTGGGATAACAAATGTGAGTATTTCATACTCGGTAAAAGAACACCAAAGCAAAAATGAACAAGTTGTTGTTCTGATTAAAAAATAAATTTAGTGTAGATTTAGATAATTGTAACACTAATCAATTCTACATTACTAAGGGAGCTGGAGAGAAGTTAACATTTTTTTCATCTAAGTTGCCAATTCTGATTTCCTGGTAAGGACAGACTATGTTGATGAGCATTTTAAGGTCTTGTCAAGTGCATAATGTAAATGCAATGATTTATTAGCAATGTTACAATGCGGTAGGAGAGAAGGATTGCAGCACACATTCACCTTTGCTGTTGTGTGCTTTGGGGGCCAGTGGCAAAGGAAGAGCAGGTATGAAATCAGCGGAAGGCATATACACGCCAAAGCCTTTATTGAGGTCCACAGTGTTACCTTAGCCAGTTACCCCAGGGAGCTCTAATTGGTGGATTTCAGCAAATAGATATGGGTTCCAAAGTTGTGCTCTCCATGTGTGGCATGGGGATCAATATGGTGATGAGTAGGGTGTGTCTACCTATTTTACAGGGAAGTGGACATCAGGAGACAGTTGGATAAGGCAGGTATCTTGATTGACACATTGAAAAACTGTTAAGGGGCAGAGAGTTACAAATTGTATCAAGGGTAAGTCTAATATTTGGTATGAGAGAATGAAACATCTTTAAAATAGATGTAGAGGCAATGTAAAATTACAGAAATATACTACATTAAATTTCTAATATTCAAAGATGTATCTAAATATTCTATTCATATATTTTATATAAAAGATAAATTGATGTACATTTACAGATTATTAATGTAACTAAAAAGATAATTCGCATGGCATGGGGTTCTCAAGCAATAGAGATATATAAGGCCATATGTATATGTATATGCGTGTGTGAACGAAATTAATAATATAGACATATGTATATATATTCATGTAATTATTCATTTGGAGGTCATTTAAAATGACCAAGGGAAATATTAGAAGAGCATCTAATTCCTCCTATTTCTCTTCAGGTCACTTTTAAACTCAGAGCCACTCAACCATAGGAACTGTCTTACTCATAATTTTTTCTAGTACCTACAGGTCATCAGGTCCTTGAAAAAATATTTTTGATAAAAAAAAATAAGGAATAGTAAGGGTTATCTATAAATTAGAAATAATATATCTACTTTTCAAGAAAATTGAGAATTTTACAGATGTTGTAAACATCTACATGGTGCCTAGAATGCAGATTTTCAGAATCAACTCCTTGCTGAACAAAAGATTCTGGAAATTTTAACTTCTAGAGCACTTTCCACACTTTCTTGTACTTAAGAACCATATGAGGAGATTGCTTTTCATAAATATTGAAATACATGTAGTATTCCAACTCAAGAAAACAGAACAGGAATCTAGCTTGAACAAGCATCACAGGTGGTCTAGATGCAGGAATAACATGGGCTTTACCTTGGAAAATACACCCCTAGAAAAAGCTGATAACTAGAATGAATTTTTTACTGTTGAACAGTTCAAACTTGGCATAATAACTTAAAAAGCAATAATATTTAGAAATTTAAAAATCATAATATTTTAAAAGCATATTGCACTATTTGTCCATAAGCAGATAAGAACCCCATGGAGCTAGACAAAGAGTCATTGAATTATTACTGTTGATCTGTGACCATCTGGTAGTAGGGATTAAGAACTAGTATCACTCCATTAAATAATAATGTATTTTCATTGCCTTTATCCTCCTGTTCCCCCACATTGCCTACATATAACAGAATCAACACTTTTCTCCCAGTTTCATCACACGAAATGTTTCTCTTACCTGGGAGCTTTGCTAACAAAGATTCCTAGTTTTTGTCCAGAGGTGAGAATTTTTTTTTTTTTTTTTTGCAGTTTTTGGCTGGGGCTGGATTTGAACCCACCACCTCCAGCATCTGGAGCCAGCATCTTACTCCTTTGAGCCACAGGCGCTTCCCCAGAGGTGAGAAATTTGATAACATAATAGAGGGTGAAGCCAGGGAAAAGAACTCCAGAATGATGTTAAGGATAACAGCACAGCTGAGTGTGAGCTACAGTTCTAAAACAGCTCACAGTGCCAGGCATCTTTCTACTTTCAGCACCAAGATCAGCAGCTTCAGCTGGAGTTCTTTTCCCTTAGCAAAGAAATGTTTAGATTCAATAAAATAAAATATAAATAAATGCATCTGTTCTGCATATGGCTTAGACCTGAGACTTGAACTGTGTTATATCTGCGCAATGGGTCAAAAAGGCCTTTCCATGCAAATTCAAGTCACTTTCTTAATTTTTGAGGTCATTAAAATCTTACAAGCTCTGCTTTACTTTAGGAGTCACAGGTATGGGTGAGGTTTATAGAAATCAACTTAGATGAGATTTGGAAATACTATCAGTTTTTATCTAACCATTCTTTACTATAACTTTCACCCCCTGACTTAAAACATATGCTGCTTTTGAAAATATTCATTAACCTTTCACATGATGTATAACTAGCTTTATCACAGTGGATTAAAAAAAAATTCCACTTAGAGTTTTGAAAGAGAGACCCAGTGGGAAATACACAAATGGTAAACTCTACCGAAGGACACAAAAAGGCCCATAAAACATCAGAAGGGTTATAGAGGTCTATGGATTTTAATTGCTGTGTGCCATTGGGCCTTTACAAAGCAATCAAGCAGGCAATCTCCAAAGACAGTCCTGCCATAATACATTTAACAATAGAGTTCTCACCCCATCGGCAGACTAGGGTTTATGAAGGTCCCAATAGCAATTAATGACCTTGTACAATAGGGTGGAGGAAGCAGGGGGAAGGGAGAGAGAGAGAGAGAGGAAGAAGGAGAAAGAGAGACAGAGGGAGAGAGAAATGAAGAGAGGAAGAGAAGGAGGGAGGGAGAAGGGGAGGGAGGCTGAGATTTAAATTGGCTCACTTTTTGTTGTGTAAGTATAGAAATGATAATTTCAAGAAAAGGGAAGTAAAAGTGAGAGAAAGAAACGCAATGACATTCTTAAGTACTCTTAGTATTTTCTTTCTTATACCTTCTCCCAAAGTAGAAAGAATTTACCATAAGAGAGAATGCCACCAGAATCAATTTTTGCTTAAAAGATGGTTTTATTTTGCTCATTTTATGGAGTGAGGAGAGTGGCATTGATAGACTTACTTGTGATCAGAATACAATATTTCAATGACTTGAATATAAAAGAAGGATAGTCGCAAACATTAAGACATCCTGAATATCCAATTGTCATTGACTCCCAACTCACTGAACCTGACCAATATTAATTCACATACTGCGTTGAATATCTGCTGTGGGCCATGCATCGCACAGAACTTTATTTAATCTCATGACATTAGTGTTACTGTCATTGTCTGATAAAAGAGAGCCGATAAAGAAATGGCACAAGGCCATGCCACTAGTTTAGGACCTTACTGGGATTCAAATCTACGTATAATAAGACCCAGAATTCAGTGACTTTCTGTTCCTCACATTATTACACTTAAGCTAGTAATATACAGTCATGTCATAAAAAGTTTTGTTCTGCTCAATATTGCTTTGTCTTGCAGCATGCCTTATAACTGAATTCTAGTCTGGACTTCTGGGAGGATTGGGCAGTGCTTGGATATGATAGAAATTGTTTCTTTCCTATTGACCTTGAAGCGACCACTGAGCACAAACTCAGGTACTACATTTGGAGAATCTTTCCTACTGGTTGGTAGAGACTGTAGTGTCTAAAGCCACAGTGGCCTTCTGCCTGACATTCCAGTGCCTTATATTGACTAAACCTATTGGCACCAGAGAACATCGTTCAGTAGCATCCTTATTTAATTCTCACCATTATGCCACGTTTCCAACTGTTGCCTCATATAGTGGGTGCCAGGAGAAGAAAAGTCTAAACCAAAGTTTCCAAGCCAAAAAAAAAAAAAAAAATTCTGGGAGGCTGAGGCAGGTGGATTGCCTGAGCTCAGGAGTTCAAGATCAGTCTGAGCAAGAGCAAGACCCTGCCCCTAAAAACAGCCAGGTGTTGTGTTGGGAACCTGTAATTTCAGCTAGTTAGGAGGCTGAGGGGAGAGGATCACTTGTGCCCAAGAGTTTGAGGTTGCTGTGAGCTATGACAGCACAGCATTCTACCAAGGGCGACAAAGTGAAACTGTCCCCCCCAAAAAAATAAATAAATAAAACCAAAAAGAAAAAGAAGACACATAAAGAGAATTTTTGTGTGTGTGAATAATGTGTATAGCTCTTCAGATTATTAAAATCAGGAACTTTGCCCCCTCCCTCACTTTTGTGGGTTAGGCTTAGGATATCCTTATGAACTTTCAGCATTGAATTCTGACTATACTGCTCTACCCTCTCATCAAAAATCCTGGCTTATTGGAAAATAAAATCTATTTCACTTTGTCTTCCTTTGAATACGTCTCACTTAGTGCTTGTTTTTATCTTCCAGCATGCCTTATATCTGCTGAAGAACAATTTATGATGGAGGGGAGATATTATGACACACAATCCTTCCCTCAAAAGTCACCAAGAAAAAGAACATGTTTTGTGGAAGAAATTATCATCACGTAAAACATCATTCATCCGATATTATTGTGTAACTGATGTCCTCACACTGGGTGCCAGCTGTCACATCAAAAGAGAGAGAAGGAGACCATGATGATGTCCATAATAATAGCTGTGTTTTATTTGAACCTGCTAACAACAAAGCTCTTTTTACAAAGTGTTTTAATATTTATTTGTATTTCACCATTGTTTCAAGTAGCATTTTATAGTTTCTGTAGGTGATTTTCCATAAACAATCCCACATCTGTATTTTTTAATATAACTAGCTTTCTCCACCCAACTTCAATTTACAACTGAAATTGAGAATGATCGCTGTTTAAAACTCCTAATATTCAATTTGACAGCCCCACACAAGATACCCTGATGCAAATAAAATAAAATTTCTTTGACTCTTTCACATGTAATGCTCAAAATATTTCAAAACTTATCTCATTCTGAGCAAGAACTAACTCTCACAAAGGCCCAAAAGGACTCATAAAACCGGGACCTCATTCTGTTTCCTCTCTAATCTCTAATTCCCTCCCAGCTCACCTAACTCCAGCCTCACAGACCATTATTCCTCCTGGAATAGTGGGGATTCAACTCAGTCAAAGCCTTTGCCCTTACTGAACCTTTTCTCTGGGAGTTTCTTGAAAATTTTACCCCAATCCCACATCTTCTGTCTTTTCAGGTGTACCATTTTGTTAGCTGATTTATAACTCCCTGCCATATGCTTTACTAATTTATTTGTTTAATTAATGTTTCCCTATACCGAAGCTCCTTGAAGAGCAGGATTTCTGGCTGTTATGTTTACATCTGTTTACTAGTTACCGGATCCTAGAAAAATGTTTGGCACATTGGAAGTGCTCAGTAAAATATTGTTGTGTGAATAAATGAATGAATGCACAGTCTGGTTCAGCACAGACTTCTCATTAAAAAGGCAAACAGGTCGAAATGAGCTTTGGTTTTCATTCGTACCCTTGGAATCTTAGAAAGGTTGCAATTCCTGACACTTCGCTACACTTCTTTTCCCTCTCATCCTAGTTCTCATTGATGTCTGCTGGTTACTGCCTATTACTGATCCCTCTTCAAAATCCTTGCCCCTGGACTGTTCACATCTTGTCCTCTTCCCTGCCACTTTGCTCTCCACCCTTCCATTTTGGTCATTGAGCATTACCAAAAAGCCCCAATGAAGTTAGGGACGGCTGGTCTATCAGGAAAAAGAAACCAAAAAAGCCAATAATTGTTTTTAACAATGAGAAGAGAGGAGTGAAATCTTTTTGGGGAAAAGGAGTTACCTTTTGATACAATTTTCAGCATTGGTCTGCATGTGCTTAGCCTGATAAAGATATATCCATTTATAAGGAGGGTTATTTGTATTAGTGTGTATGCTGATAATTACAAATAACAGGAGTATTATATTTTTTATTAATTTTTTTTACTTATGCGTATGTATATTAGGTTTCCACTTTTGCCTTCACAGAATTAAAAAGGCTAAATTTAATGACAGTAACAATATTTAACATAAGGACTGAGAACAAAAACCTCATAAAGAACAAATGAAGGTAAATACATTCAGAAAAGAAATCAGACAACTGCTGCAACAAAATATTAAGCAATAATAATAGTAATAATGCAAAGAAAGTAACATTCACATTGTCAGATAGAAGTATGTCTATTATAGAATACTTTGATAGTTAACTTCTTATTTTGTTTTTTCCAAAGTCTCAAAAAAACAAACGACTAATATTTATAAATGAAAGTAACAAGATAATTACAAAAACACAGATCATGCCAAATCTTATAGACAATAGAAAAAGAAATACTTCAAAAATCACTCTACTTAATCTGGATACCCCTGATATTAAAATTGGAGAAAATACATTGTCATAAAGGGGACATTACAAACATATTTCACTTATAAATGAGGATGCAATATGATAAGCACATATTAACATGTTGAATTAAAAATTAATGTTTAAGTAATATACTTTGGTCCAAAGTAAATACAATTTGTATAAGAATTAGTCACTAATTTCTAAAATGAATGTCCACAAGTCAGTTGCTTTTGTGTACGCCGACAATAGCCAAGATGAGAAGTTAATTAAGGACACAATTCCCTTCACCATAGCCCCAAAGAAAATGAAATACTTAGGAATATACCTAACAAAAGAAGTGAAGGACCTCTATAATGAAACCCTTAGAAAGGAAATAGCAACCAATGGAAGAACATAACCATGCTCATGGCTGGGAAGAATCAACATTGTTAAAATGTCTGTACTTCCCAGAGCAATTTACCCATTCAACGCCATTCCTATTAAAATATCAGCATCCTACTTTCAAGACTTGGAAAAAATGATTCTGCATTTTGTATGGAACCAGGAAATATCCCATATAGCTAAGGCAGTTCTTAGTAACACAAACAAAGCTGGGGGTATGACTATACCAGATTTTATGCTGTACTACAAGGCCGTAGTGGTCAAGACAACATGGTACTGGCACAAAAAATAGAGACATAGATATTTAGAATCAAATAGAAAACCTGGAAATGAAACCAACAACATACAGCCACCTAATCTTCTATAAACCAAACAAGAACATCCACTGGGGGAAAGAGTCCTTATTTAATAAATGGTGCTAGGAGAACTGGATATCCACATGTAAAAGACTGAAATTGGACCCGCACCTTTCTCCACTTAAAAAAATTGATTCAAGATGGATAAAGGCATTAAATTTAAGGCATGAAATGATAAAAATTCTCAATGAAAGAATAGGAAAAACACTGGGTGATATTGGCCTGGGGAAAGACTTTATGAGGAAGACTGCCATGGCAATAGCAACAACACCCATAATAAACAAATGGGATTTAATGAAACTGAAAAGTTTCTGTACAGCCAAGGAGACAACAACCAAAGCAAACAGACCACCTACTCAATGGGAAAGGATATTTGCTTATTCTGAATCAGACAAAAGCCTAATAAACAGGATCTATACAGAACTTCAATTAATTTATAAGAAAAAAATCCAACAACCCCATACATCAATGGGGAAGAGACATGAATAGAATCTTCTCTAAAGCCTATAGACAAATGGCTACTAAGCACATGAAAAAATGCTCATCATCCCTCATTATCAGAGAAATGCAAATTAAAACCACCCTGAAATATCATTTAACCCCAGTGAGAATGGTCTATACCATAAAGTCTCAAAACTGTAGATGCTGGCACAGATGTGGAGAGAAAGGAACTCTTTTGCACTGCTGGCGGGACTGCAAACTAATACAACCTTTTTGGAAGGAAGTATGGAGAAACCTTAAAGAACTCAACCTAGACCTCCCATTCAATCCTGCAATCCCATTACTTGGCATCTATCCAGAAGGAAAAAAAAACCTTTTATTATAAAGACACTTGTACTAGGCTGTTACTGCAGCCCAATTTACAATTGCTAAAATGTGGAAACAGCCTAAATGTCCTTCAACTCCAGCAATGGATTGGTAAGCTGTGGTATATGTATACCATGGAATATTATTCAGCCATCAAAAACAATGAAGATTTTACAGCATTTGTACTAACCTGGATGGAGGTGGGACACATTATTCTTAGTGAAGTATCACAGGAATGGAGAAGAAAGAATCCTATGTATTCAACTTTGATATGAAGAAATTTAATGACAATTAATGATACGGTAGGGCGTGGGGGAAGGGGATACCGGACAGAGAAGGAGGGAGGGGGTGTGGGCAAGGAAAAAAAAAGGAGTATTATTTATATTAGTATCATCATAGTCAGTTAATTTTTTAATAGAAATTTGTATTCATTAAGTGTAGCATGAATTGTCTTCAAATTAAATTATGTCAATATTGAAATAAACTTTCTTGTATAGGACAAAGAGCAATAGAACAGGGCTGCAGAAAATACATTGACAAAAGAAGCTGTTATCAGTCATTGATGGATGTAGGGTACTTTCATATTTGTTGGAAAGATGTTTGCAATCTCACAAGGGAAGGTGATCACAGATACAGCTATGTGGCATTTTTGTCAATGCACGTGAAACCCACATTTTTGCCTATCAATTATCTGTTAATAGAAACCAAAAAAAGTAACTCAAATTCTGTGAAATAATTTAGAGGGGTTGATTCTGAGTTGAGCACGCGGTGCGTAAGGAGGGCCTGAAAAACACGTGCCTGGGGAAGCTGGAGATGGTTTGGTTTTACACATTCGTGATTACACGTCAATCCCTAGTTCAACTGTGGAGGGCAGACATGGGCCCCAAAAAGTGGGCATATCAAAGCAGATGCTGACGGGTTATAGGTGGGTTTAAAGATCACACAATATTGCAATAACAATGTTGCAATGACATCATGTAACAGCCCCCATATTTCAGGAAACTAAAACAGCAAGGTCTATTTCTCACTCACACGATGTCATTGTGAGTCAGCTGGCAGTGATAAGTTGTCCTCAATCTGGGACCCAGACAGATGAAGCAGCCACCATCTGGAGAATTGTGAGTAGACAAAGGCAGAAAAAAATAAAAGAAGAAGAAAGAAAAGAATTCTTGAGATTCTCATATTGAAGTTAAATAATCCAACCTAGAACAGCTTTCTCTCATAGTTATTTTCAGGTTCCCACTAAACACAGGGAATTAAGAAATGGAATCTTACCAAATACCTGGGAATCAGAGGACTGAGAATATCTGATACAGATGGGAAGGTCGATAGAGCCGAGACCAGCCGTCTTGACCGATGCCCAATCCTAACCATCCTGGACAAGGAAGCTGCCAGCCAGCTGTTAGCCTAGGACCAAGAGAGGGTGGATGAATTACTAAGCCAGATATCTTGCAAACTATTTCCTTCTAGCTTTCTTTCTTTCTTTTTTATTAAATCATAGGAGCTGCATACATTAATGCAATCATGGGGTACAATGTGCTGGTTTTATATACAATTTGAAATATTTTCATCAAACTGGTTAACATAGCCTTCACGGCATTTTCTTAGTTATTGTGTTAAGACATTTATATTCTTCACTTAGTAAATTTCACATGCACCCTTGTAAGATGCAGTGTAGGTGTGGTCCCACTGATT
>CAUYQV010144007.1:0-32216 GCA_963574575.1 Galagoides demidoff
ACCCTGTCTGCAGTCTGAGTGGTAACACAGCATCACTACCCCACCTGGAGCCTGAGCGGTGGTAACACAGCATCACTACCCCGCCTGGAGCCTGAGCGGTGGTAACACAGCATCACTACCCTGCCTAGAGCCTGAGTGGTAACACAGCATCACTACCCCGCCTGGAGCCTGAGCGGTGGTAACACAGCATCACTACCCACCCTGGAACATGAGCAGTGGTTTCCTTCTGCTCAGTCAGGTGTGAGGCCCACGACCCTGAGCACCGTAGTCTGAGTCTGCAGGGAGCCAACTTCCTGATGGTGCAGGATGACGGGTACGTCCTTAAAGGAAGAGGGCAGGAGCTCCACTCTGCACAGATGCACCCCAGTAGGGCTGACCACTTGCATTGCAGAAGAGCCTTGGTCTCAGGTCCGTATCTGGAGTCCTGCTGTTTAGACCTTCTACTTATTTAGAAAACCAACTTTGTGCTTTAACCTAAGGGGCGTCAGGAAGCCTGTCAAGTTCCTTAGGGAACTGTCTCCAGGAGGGCTACCAGGACCTGGGTTTGCGGTGCTGGGTTAGAAGGATGACACTTGCTGGGGTCAGCTTGTAGGTTGTTTGCTCAAAGGGGATGTCATGCCTGATAAACAGGCTGCATGCTGGGAGTGTGTGGTTACACTGGTTACAAGTCCCCTCCACCTGTGCTCACGGCCCATGTAGGAGCCGTCCAGGTGGCCGTCTAGGTCGCACCATTCTGAGACCCTTCATTCTGCACAGGGCAGAGTGGGAAGCCAGGGTCTCCCCTCTGTCTCTCCTCAGAGGTGGATACTGCTCGAGTCAGGAGCCAGGACAGTGGGCTCAGCCTGGCTGCACCCAGTGCAGTGGGGCCTGGACCTTTGTCCCTCGGTGGAGGCCAGAGTATCTGTGGATCGCTGGACACTGGGCTAAAGATGGGCTGTGGCTTTGGAGGCCTGGGGTCAGATGCTAGGGAGTCTGAGGGGTGTCCCCCTAAAGCCCAGTCTGTTAGGAGCTGCTGCTTACTCCCCAGATGGACGTTCTACCCCAGGAAGACTCCCCCTTTGCACCAAACCTCCAGAGGGGATTTGCCAGAGGTGTTCTAAAAATGGTGTCTGGCCCCTGCCTTGTGAAATCTTAGTCATGATTCTGGGGGTCTGGTGGAAGGAGGGGTAGGTCGTTGAGAAGACAGCCTTGGCTTTGGAGCCAGGAGTCTCAGGTTCCACTCTTTCCCAAAGGGGGATCAGTTGGTACAACCACAAAAGAGGGAAGTTTGACTTTTAAAATTCCCCACACACGTGGGTATCTTTGATCCAGCCATTGCCCCTGTGTGAAAGGACATGTGTACAGGGAGGCTCATGGGGTACACGGGTAGGAGCAGATGGTTGGCCACCTCTAACCACCCGTCCACAGTGGGCTTCACACCACGGGCTCCGCATGGAGTAAGCAGCTCCGGGCACCCCCTGCAGAATGACTGTCACTGTGTCACTGAGTGAAAAGTTAGGAACTGTGTATAGAACATGGTATTTGTGCTTTAAAAAAAAGACTCTGTCAGCTGGGTAGTGGGGGTGGGCACCTTTAGCTACAGCTACTTGGGAGGCTGAGGCAGGACGATCAGTTGAGCCCAGGAGTTTGAGGTTGCTGTGAGCTAGGGTGATGCCCCAGCACTCCAGTCTGGATGACAGAACAAGACCTTGTCTCAAAAAAAAAAAAAAGGAGGGAACCTAGTGGACAAAGGCGCCTGTGCATGACTGGACGTAGAAAGACGCAGGAGAATTGACTATGGGTCATGTTTAAGGTATTAGCACCCTGACATTGGGCTGGAGAACATCCCAGGCTGGGAGAGGCTGTATGTGGCCCCACAGCATCCTGGTCATCCTGGTCCTCTCCACTGTTCCCAAGCAACCTCCCCAGAGCCAGCACTGAGGACACTGTCCACCAGAGGGCACCAGCTGCCACATTACTTGGGTTGCAGGCTGGTGACGGTTTTGACAATGACAGTCTTTAAGGTGACCTTTTCCTGCCTTTCTAAGGGGCTATTACATACACCACTCAGCTGGTCCCTACTGGGCCCAGAGGGGTTTATGGTCTGGGAAGGTGCTGCAGAACTGGCATTAGAACCGGGGGATGGGGTGTGGGGTGCACAGGCAGGTGTGGGCCCGTGGGGTGCATATGTGCAGGTGTGGGCCCAAGGCGTGCACATGTGTGTGTAAGCGCAGGAGCCAGGGCTGCAGGTTCCAGCTCAGTCTGCCTCTGCCCCAAGCCACGAGGGGCAGGGCCCAGGGCTTACATCTGCAGAAGGCTGTACCTTCCCAGATATTCCATCCTGCCTGGACCACTGCCTGCCCCTGAGACTGTTCATCCATCATTTCTTACCTCCCTGTGGCTTGATTGACAACCTCTCCCCCAGAGAGTTCCATGTCCTGGGTCCATGTCCTCAGCATGCTCTTCCCTGTGGGATGATGTCCCCAGCTCCTGCCAGCTCAGGCCCCTTATTGGCTGCGTCTGGGTCAGCTGCCTCTGCTTCCCCACTCACAGTAACACAGAGGGGCTAGGGGACATTTTCTCTCAGCAGCCTCTGAGTCACTCATGGCCCCAGGGTCTTGTACCCCACCTGTGCTGGACACCATAGCAAGGGCTGTGGAATCCAAACAGAGTGGAGTGAGGGTCTGTCCACTGTATGCCTGGCGTCTGTGGTGCGTCTCAGCTGGGGGACTGCTGGGGTAGCCCAGAGTTCTGACTTTGTAGCTCATGACTCTTGTCATTGGCTGACAAGGTATGGACTAGATGGCACTCAGGGCTTGCAATTGTGATGACAATATTAGCCACTAACCAAGTTGGGTAGATTGTCTGAATTGGGGAGTTCAAGACCAGCTGAGCAAGAGCGAGACCCCATCTCTATAAATAGCTGGACATTGTGGTGGGCACCTGTAGTTCCAGCTACTGGGGAGGCTGAAGCAAGAGAATTGCTTGAGCCCAAGAGTTTGAAGTTGCTGTGAGCTGTGATGCCACAGCACTCTACTGAAGACAACAAGTGAGACTGTCTCCAACCCCCTCCCCCCAAACAATATTAGCTCCTAACACCCAAGGGCACAGCCTGTGGGTCAGGAGCTGTTCTAGAAGCTTTGCATACAGCAAGTCTAATCCTCCTGAACACCTGCTGGGCAGGACCCCTATTTCACAGGTGGGAAAACCGAGCAACAGGGTGGCTAGATAATTCTGTCTAGGACAACTGATAAGTGGCAGAGCTGGGAGCTGAGGGCTACAGAGCCCCAGAATTTGAAGCCAGTTCATTCAGGTTGGCAGCACACTTCAAGCCCCCCCTAGCTGGGAGAAATGCCCCTTTTAAGGGTGGAGGAGATTCCAAAAGGGGCCCACGCCTGCAAGCAGTTTGAAGGACTGACTCAAAACGCAAAAGTTAAAAGGAGCAGGTGATGGAGCAGCCCAGTGCCCGCAGTGGCTTCCCGTGTGATTCCAAAAGGGGCCCACGCTTCTGGTTCCTGACTTCTTCTCCAAGCTCTGGGCAGGGGATGCCCCATTCAGTATAAAAATAAAAACATGCCTGTGGCTCAAAGGAGTAGAATGCTGGCCCCGTATCCTGGAGGTGGCGGATTCAAACCCAGCCCCGGCCAAAAACTGCACCCCCCAAAAAAAAACACACACACACCCCGCACCTGTGTTGGGGGCACATCTGGGGAGGAAAACGGCCCAGTGAGCTGTGTCCCTAAATGTGCACGTGGCCTGTGGGTGCAGTGCCAGGAGAGGGGAATCACTTGGGCTGCCCTGCTGAGGGGGTGGAGCAGGGTTGCTTTGCTGCTGGCATGTCCAGTGGACACGCGGGAAGCCGCTGCGGGCGCTGGCCTGCTCCATCACCTGCTCCTTTTAACTTCTGCGTTTTGAGTCAGTCCTTCAAACTGCTTGCTGGCGTCCTGCTGGCTCCCCACTGAACTCCGTCTTTGAATGGGAGACCGAGTCACAGCAGCCTCAAACGTCCCCGGAAAGGAGAGTCACTGGCATGAAAGTGCCTCCCCCAGCACAGCAGTGCCGGCTTCTGAGGCTCCAAAGCTACAGGGAGCCACAGGCCAGAGAGGGGATGAAAGGACTCGGGTCAGGTGGGAGCCAGCGGAGAAGACCAGGGCTGACATCGGGAGGCAGGCCCTGCACAGGGCCTGAGTGGGACAGGTCACCAGCCAGCTGGGACACTCTGTCTCAGATGATGCCTTTTCAAGCTCCTCTGGCAAAGAGCCCAGATAGAGTGATCGGAGTTTATAATGGGCCCATGCCCTTCAACAGTGAGGGGGAGACATAGGCCAGACAGGGACCCTGGGACCTTGGTTGTCTGGAGCCGTTCCTTTGCTCTCTGCTGGGAGGCAGCACGTGGTGACAGGCAGGGCCATTTGCTGATCTCTTTCTGGGCAGGTGGAGCTGAGCTTCCCAGCTCCACTGGGGTGAGATGTGGCTGTGTGACTTGCTTTGTCAGACGAAACATGAGCAGAAGTGACACGTTTCCTTTCTGGTGGGAGCCACATCCTGCCTTTCCTCTGTTGTGGCCAATATCAATGCCACATGGTGGCAGCTGTGCCAGCCTGGGTTCCAGAGAGTCCTCATGGAGCAGAGGCTCCAGATGACCGGGACAGTCATGTGGCCTGGTCTTTGCGGTTTGGGGTGAGGCATCTGCACACAGTGTAATGGAGCTCAGTACTGACAGGCATCTGGGTACGGGGTTGACACGGTGGCACAGATCGTGCACAGGGCGTCCAGGGAACACAGCTCACTAAGTCTCTGTGGAGGGCACAGGGAGCACTGTGCCCCCACCCTGCTCAGACATGCCCTGGGGCAGGACATCTGGGAAGGGGACGGTCCAGTGCGTGTCCTAGTGCTCTGACGAGTCCTTAGAAGCAGCTGCCCTTTTTACCCTTGTCTGCTGAAGCTGCAGAAGCCTGTCATGGTCACCTCGGTGGAGGAGGAGCAGGGGTTTGCCCCCACTGCCACAGCTGTGTGTTAGATCCCACCCCCACCCCCACTCCCCCGGCCCTGTCCCTGCACCACTAGATCAAGGCTCTGGGTACAGGGCCTGGACTGCAATGCTTGGCAGAGGTCCCTAGGTGACTCCAACGAGCGGCCAGGCTGAGAACCACAGCCGTGTAGATGCCTCTGCCGTAATTCTGGGCCATATGTGAACAACTCCCTTGAGATGGTCATTTTGCAGAATTCTGCTGCACCCCTGTCTCAGACTGCACGGATGTTAGGAAGGACAGGCCTAGACACTCATCAGTCTCCTTACCCTGGGTGCTTTTTGGGGTCCCTGGAGCCTAAGGGAGCCAGCTGTTGTCCCTCCTAGCAAGACTGGTGGTAGACAGACCTGGACTTGAGCCTTTGCCTTGCCCCATAACAGCTCTGTGACCTTGGATGAGTTGCTCAACCTCTCTGAGCCTCAGTTTCTCCACCTGCAAAGTGGAGTTCTCGTGGCTTACCACAGTGATCTCTTGACTGGTAGATGAGGGGCGTCATGTCACGTAACGGATTCTACCTGCTGCCCATACCCCAGCCCATTCCTTCCTGACAAGTGGGATGACAGGTCCCCCGCTGCCAAAGCCACATGCTGTGGGAGGCACTCAGGACTGTGCAGTCTCTCTCTCAAGGGCCACACACAACGTGCTGTCCCTCATGACAAAGACACAGCCTACACATGACACGCATCCCTCATGATAAAGACACAGCATACACATGACAAGCATCCCTCATGATAAAGACACAGCCTACATGTGACACGCCATCCCTCATGATAAAGACACAGCCTACATGTGACACGCATCCCTCATGATAAAGACACAGCCTATACGTGACACACCGTCCCTCATGATAAAGCCACAACTTAAGACATCTGTGCAGGTCCCCGTCCCTACCTCTGTACCCTTGGGTTTATGAACAGTTTAGACCATCTTCTAGTCCCTGGTGAATCTCCACCCGTCCACCTAAGCTCTCCTTGAATCCATTCCTCACACATAGTCAGGGTGATCATTCTAGCATATAAGCCCCATATTAGCTATTAAACCAAAATTTAAGATTATAACATTAAAGCAGTGAAAGTTATTTGTACAATGATGGGAAGAAGAATAGGGAGCTGAGAAAGAGACTTAAACATGACGTGTAGAGGAGGTTACCAAGTCATGAGGTGTATGTCTAGCAGGTGGAAAAGAAAGCTTTTCAATAAGCAGCGTAGGCTCAGCTGGGTAGCCGTCTCGGGGTGGAAATATGATTGATCCATGCCTTATAGTTCACACTGAAAATCGTTCAAATATATATAAATGTAGACAAGTGAATCCATGTAAGCACTAGAGGAAAGTCTGGTCTATCTCAGAGTAGAGGGGCCTTTGAAAATATGATTCAGAATGCAGAAGCCGGAAAAGAAAAGATTAAGAAACTTGACCACATAAATATAAAAATAAATTCCTTATGTCAAAATCACCATATGCAAAATCAAAAGACAAACTGGGGATAAATATTTATAACTCATATCACAGAGCAAAAGGTAATTCCCATGGTATACATAGAGCTCCTACAAATTCATAAGGACAAGACCAACAACCCAAATGGCAACGTGGGCAAGCACACAGAAAAACCGGTTCGAAGGAAAACATATAAAAAGATGCTCGACCAAAAGCTCACTAGGTGAAGTGCAAATAAAGGGCGCTGACAATATTTCACACTTAATAGACTGGAGGACGTAACAAAGTCTGGTGACGACTGCCGAGAGCATAGAAAGTCACTTGGTCCTTTGCTGGACGAAGTGTGAGGCCGTGGGGGAGGATGTGGCGGGAGCAGGCAAGATGGCAAATGACCCCCGTGTTGGTTGGTTTCAGCGTCGGCTCCGCCAGGCTATAACACCCAGTTATTTACTCAAACACTAATCTATGTGTGTCTGGGAAAGTATTTTGTAATTAACACCACAATCATTTGACATTAAGTAGATTACCGTGATGATTCAGGGGGGCCCTCATCCAATGACTTAAAGTTTTAGAGCAAAAACCTGTTTCTGGGAGAAGACAAATTTATCCCCTGAGACTGAAACATTGACACCTGCCCAAGTTTCCAGCCTGCTGGTCTGTTGGACAAATTTCAGACTTGCTAGCCCCCACCACTGAGTAACCCCTTAAAATAAGTATTACTCCCCCCTCCCCACATCTCTGTTGTCTGTGGGTTCTGTTTCTCTGGAGAACCCTCACGATATAATCCCCTTTAATCCGGAAACCCTGCTCCCTCGCTGTGGGAAAGCTCGCACACTCGTGAAATGATGTACGAACAATTTATTCGGGGGAGTGTTGTGTGTACTAACCCCGAGTGGCTGTCAATAGGTGGCTTGTTAAAGAAGTTTTGCTGATCCACGGGTAGCACTGTGTGCCCGTCGAGAGCGTGCGGTAGTAACATGGAACGGCTCCAACATTGATTTGGTTTTACATTTTATTTTGTGGGCATTTTTTTTCCAAAATATTAATTAAGGGGGTACAAGTGTTTTTGTTACACGTATATTTTGTATGATACTTAAGTCAGGGCTTTCAGTGTGCCCATCACCAGAATAAGTGTTCAGTGTACCCAAAAGGCAAGTTTTTAATCCCACACCCGCCCTCCTGCCCTCCGCCCTCCTTGGTCACTCATGTCCTTTATTTGGCTTTGTGCCTGTATGTGCCTATCTGTTACTTATCAGGGAGAACACCCACTTAAGGCGATGATCTCTATTCTCTTACTATTGCCACAAATGGCATTATTTCCTTCCTTTTTTATGGCTGAGTAGTACTCCATAATATGTGTGTTCATGTGTGTGTGAGATTTCAAATTTTTTTTTTAATTTGCTGAGTCTTGTTTTGAAGCCTAAGATATGATCAGTCTTGGAAAATGTCCCGTGTGCTGATGAGAAAAACGTATATTCAGTAGTTTGGGGGGTAGAATATTCTATAAAGATCCGTTTGTCCTCAAGTCCTGTTTCAGCCCACTGTTTCTTCATTTTATTCATCATTCTTTATTCATGCTTTGATGATCTGCCCAGCTACTTGGGAGTGTGAGGCAAGAGAATTGCCTAAGCCCAGGAGTTGGAGGTTGCTGTGAGCTGTGACTCTGGCACTCTACTGAGGGCGATAAAGTCTGTCAGGGGAATGTTGAAATCCCCAACTATTAAGATGTTACTGTTTATTTCTTTGCTTAGATCTGGGAGAATTTGCTTTCTGAAATGGGAGTTTCTTTATTAGGTACGTATATGCTTAGGACTGTAATGTCTCCTTGCTGGATTCCTCCCTTTTACCTGTAATTTAAGGTCTATTTTATCGCATATGGGAATGCTACACTTTCTTGCCTTTGGTTTCCATTTGCATGGAGTATTTTTTCCCATCCCATTACCCTGATGGTGTGTGAAGCCTTGTGGTGTAGATGTGTTTCTTTGTGACAGCAAATATTCGTGTTTTTTAATCCATTCAGCCATTCTCTGTCTTTTAGGTGGGGCATGTTGAGTGTTAGTCTTGATACCTGTGGGACGCTGTTCTGTTCAATATGTTGGTTGATACTTAGTTTGTTCTCCATCTGGTGCTTTTGTTTTATAAGAGCTGTGAGCTGTGATTTGCGGGTGCTTTTATACTGGTTGGTGTCTATTGCATAGTTGTGTGTATAATGAATGCACTTTGAGCCTTTCCTGTGGGGAGATCTAGTAATGACAATTCCTTCAGTCTTGGCTTGCCTGGGAAAGACATCACGTCTCCTTTATTTATAACACTTAGCTTAGCAGGATACAAAATTCTTGGCCAGCAGTTATTCAGTATCAGGAGACTCCATTTCTTTCTGGCTAGTAAGATTTATCTGGGGGAATTCTACTGTTAGTCTGATGGGTTTTTCTTTGTAAGTTGCTTGATGTTTTCACCTTAGCTCCTTTTTTTTTTTTTTTGAGACGGAGCCTCAAGCTGTCCCCCTGGGTAGAGTGCCGTGGCATCTCAGCTCACAGCAACCTCCAACTCCTGGGCTCAAGCGAGTCTCCTGCCTCCGCCTCCCAAGTAGCTGGGACCACAGGCGCCCACCACAACGCCTGGCTATTTTTTAGTTGCAGCTGTCATTGTTGTTTGGCGGGCCCAGGCTGGATTTGAGCCTGCCACCTTAGATGTATGTGGCTGGCGCCTTAGCCACTTGAGTCACAGGCACCGAGCCTCACCTTACCTCATAAAAGTTCCTTCTTTGTGTTGAGGCTGGCCCGTCTAATGACTGTATTCACCTTGATGATTCCTTTTTCGCCATGATTCTCTCAGATGTTTTTTGAGCTTCTTGTATCTGGATGTCTAAACCTCTAGCAAGATCAGGTAAGTTTTCATCAATTATTTCCTCAGATAGGGGTGGCACCTGTGGCTCAGTAGGCTGGTTAGGATGTCAGCCCCATATACTGAGGGTGGTGGGTTTGAACCCGGCCCAGCCAAACTGCAACAAAAAATAGCCAGGCGTTGTGGTGGGCACCTTTAGTCCCACTACTCGGGAGTCTGAGGCAAGAGAATTGCCTAAGCCCAGGAGTTGGAGGTTGCTGTGAGCTGTGACGCTGTGGCACTCTACTGAGGGCGATAAAGTAAGACTGTCTCAAAAAAAAAAATAAAATATTTCCTCAGGTTTTCCAAGCCTTGTGCCTTTTCTTCTTGACCCTCAGGGATGCCTATGATTCTTATATTTTGCGATTTTGTATAATTCCATATATCTTGCACTTTGCTCATCTTTATTCTTTATTTCTGACTGAGTTAATTTGAAAGAGTTGTCTTCAAGCTCTGAAATTCTTTCTTCTGCTTGGTCTAGTCTACTTTTAAAACATTCCTTTGGGTTTTGTATTTTCCTAAATGATTTTTTTTTTTTGAGACAGAGTCTCAAGCTGTTACCCTGGGTAGAGTGCTGTGGTGTCACAGCTCACAGCAACCTCAACTCTTAAACGATTCTCTTGCCTCAGCCTCCCAAGTAGCTGGACGACAGGTGCCTGCCACAATGCCCGGCTATTTTTTGGTTGTAGCTGTCCTTGTTGTTTGGCAGGGCCAGGCTGGATTCGAACCCTCCAGCTCTGGTGTACGTGGTTGGTACCCTAGCTGCTTAGCTGCAGGTGCCGAGCCCCTAAATGAATTTTTGAAGTTTGATTTAGTTTTTTTTTTTTAAATTATCTCTTTAATACATTTTTCATTCATTTCCTGAATAGGTTTTCTGGTTTCTTTGAGTTGGTTTTCATTTTTTTCTGGGATTTCATTGAACTTCCTTACAATGAATGTTTAGAATTCTTTATCTGTGATTTCAGAACTGGGATCAATTGCTCCAAGCTCGTGTGCTCCTCTGGGGGTGTCCTTCCACTGTGATTTTTCATCCTTCTGGAGTTCTTGCACCGATTCCTTCTCATCTGGAGCAGCTGTTGCTTCTTGGTTTTGGATTTTCTTTCATTTAGATGAGATGTGCCCCTACTCTTCAGGATGTGTGTTCCATATGCTGGGTAAGGCTCTTTGTGGGCACTGTGCGGGTCTAGGCTCTGGCAGGATGCTTTGGTCGTGTCTCCTTATTGTGGTGGTTTTCTCAGTTGTAGTTGTTTGTAAGTTGTAGTGGTGGTGAGCTCTGTGTGGGGGCAGATTCTCTGTCTCTTGTTGATGAGGGAAGATGGAGATCTTTGAAATGTTTTCTTTCCCCAGCTCTGTGGTCTTAGCAGCGTGAATTAGACTGGAACACGCAGGTTAATCCCCAAGCCAGCAGGTGGTGCCAGCAGGTAGGAGTCAGCTACACTCTGTGTGATGGAGTCAGTGGTCACTGTAAAGGGCCGTGCAAGTTGTCCTCCTTGCCAGCAGGTGGTGCCTGCAGGAAAGAGCCTAGCTCCTCAGGAGAAGCACTCAGATGCCCAGGTGGCCAGGGTCCTGGAGCTCCCGAAGGGCCTTGTCCTCTGCCACAGCCAGGAGCACAAGATGGGGAGTTGGGGGGTGAGCCTGTCCTCAGGCTCCATGAAGGCAGGCACAAGAACCACGTCAAGGGTGAGCTCCCAACCCCTCGGGAAGCTTCCAGGGAAAAGCCAAAAAGTCCACTAAGCCAGCAAGTGGGTGGGTGGGGCGGCGGCGCTGGGATTCACACAGGCTGCAGGAGTGGGCTTCTCTCCCCTTTCTCCCCTGCCTGTGGGCCTCCCTCTGGTGTCTGGCCTGGACTGGCTAGAACTTGCTGAGCCCCCAGCAGTGACAGCATAGGCTAGGGCCCATCCAGCTCCCACCCTGGGCAACAGGGGCCTTCCTGGGGGGCTCACACTCCCCTCTTTTTTAGTCCTGCCTGTCTGGGCTACCCTGCATCTGCGATTAGTTCAGAAATCCCACCTTTGTGCCCCCAGCAACACCACCTGTCCTGCGGGCCTTTCCCCAGAGCCCTCGAGTTCAGGCCCTGGCTGTGCTAAGGGAAGCCCTGGTCCCCAGTGGCCCCTGGGATGCTCAGACGGCTTGATGTCCCTCCCCATGGGGTATGCCTGGCACTGCTGAATCCTCCAGGTACTGAGGAAGCTGCAGGCAGGAACTCAAGTCCACATTCCTGGGCCTGCTGCAGGCCAGAGAGAAACAGCAGGGCCCCATTCTGCTGAAGCCTGGTACTAGTGGACACCAACAGAGGGGAAGCCACTGTTCCTGAGAGGTCCCCAGTCATCCCCTGGGGTGCCTGTGCAACCTGGCAGCAGTGGGCAGGGGACGAGCAGGGCTGTTGAGGCATCTTCTGTTTTTTCAGGTGGGCGCAGGGAGGTGGACTTGCTGTAACTCTGGACTGCTCTTGCCATTCCTAGGACCAACTTGGTGCTTGTGTCCTCCAAGCTGTCCTCTCTCTCTAGACCTCCAACCCATTAGAAGCCTGCCTTCAGAAATCCTCAGTACAAGGCAGCCAGCAAACCAGGGACTGTCCCCTTAAATCTTTGTGCTTAAGGTGCACGGCGGATTTGCACACTTTAGAAGCAGACCTGATAAATGCAGGGGACTGACAGTGATGAGGGCTCAGGTTCTGTGTCTGAGAAGAGAAGGAGCAGGAGGAAGTTTGTAGAGTGTGTGCTCCCCTGCCCTGGGACGGGGTTGGCACTCCTCCCATGGTGGGGGAAATGATTTGCTCGTCATAGACACATTTTGTTTTTCTTGTCCACGATTCACTCTCTCTGTATGTGTTCCATTATAGATGAGCAACAGAGTCCTAGACCAGTGGCAAAGGAGACACAGGAAGGGGAAACAGAGCCCAAACCAGTGTTAAAGGAGACACAGGAACAGGAAGTTGATGTTTGTCTCTTTACAGCGAACAGATCAGGAATAAATGGACCGTGAAGTTTTGACCTCCAAGTGGATTGGTTTGGTTTGGGGGGTTGTATGTTCATCTGATCTCAGTTAACTGAGCCTACTAAGAATTTTATGGCATGGAAAGCTGAAAACATCTTCCAAGGGACACTGGAACAATCAGGGGACACCCAGTCCCTGCTGTGGTTCCCACAGGAGGGTTGGGCGGGGGCCTGTTGGCTTCCCGCAGCCCTGGTAGGATCATTTCATTCACCAAAGCTCCAAGTTTGTTTCTCCTGGATTTGACTTAAAAACAAAACCTCAGAAAAACTGGGCAACATGCTATTGAAATACATTTGTGCTGAGTCAAGCATAAACACAAAGCAGTATTTTATAAAGTATGAGCTTTATAATGTTGCCAGAAAGTTTCTTCACTGGTTTTAAAAACTGAAGTAGAAACCACTTAAGAGTGGAGGGAGTTCTCAGACATGAATTCCTGGTCTCACATCACAGAGAGCCCCATGTCTGTGGGCAAGAGCCCCGTGGCTGAGGTGGGTTGGAAGGAGCTTCTGGGTTGGGAGGGAGCCTGGGAGGATGCCGAGCACTGGGGAAAGCTGTTTGTTCCTGAGGAGCACAGTGGACTGTGAGAGGAGCCCCCACCGTGGACTGTGAGAGGAGCCCGCACCGTGGACTACAGAGGAGCCCCCACCGTGGACTGCAGAGGAACCCGCAGATGAAGCTTTGCAGTCTCCCGGTATCCCGGTATCTCAGTACCCACATTTCCATTTTCACATGATAACCCAAACGTGTGGGTACTCTCTCCACCCTTCACCCACGGGGCCCTGAAGCAGAGTGGGGATGTGAAGAACACAGCCCAGGGTCTGATTTAAAGCAGTGGTCTAGTCATGGACCCATTTCCAGAGACTTCTGGCTCAGGCTCCAACCTCCAGTCACCACTCCTGCTACCTACTGTCCCTCCCGTCTTTCTGTGTCCCCTTTACCACCTATTCTGTTTTTAGCTCTTACAAATGACTAAGGGAACAAACCATTCTCCTCTTGCGCCAACTTCCAGGCCCCCTCAGACCTCCGTGGCGGGCGCTGTGCCATCCTATGGAGGGTGCTGTCGGCCCAGGACCCCTCAGACCTCCGTGGTGGGCGCTGTGCTGTCAGCCAGGTTTGAGAGTTTGTTTGCATCAGAACTCACCTCATCCTGAGAGTACCCCCGACACTGGGCTTTGTAGGCTGACCCCAGAGCTCAGGGAAGCAGAAAAGGGCTATTTATAGCAATTGGGCAGAATAATTTTGTTTGTTTGTTTGTTTAGCAGGCCTGGGCCGGGTTCGAGCCCACCAGCCCCGGTGCACGTGACTCTCACCCTAACCACTTATCTAGGGTGCTGAGTTGGGAAGAATAATCTTGTCTGTTGATTCTAATGAAATATTGGGGGAGGTGTAAGTTTTCTTTTTCTTATGTTACATGAAAGAATCGGAATTCCAGTACCACACTTGAATGCAGGTGGTCTGAGAAGTGCTGAATGACTGAGGGCCCAGAGCTGGTGCTGTGGGCCGGGAGGTGCAGTGCTCAGGGAGGGGTGGGTTTCCAGTGTGGAGACGTGTGGGTGCAAACTAGGAAATGTAGGCGTGCCTGTGGGAGCCTGTGCAGTGTCTGTGACATGGGGGTGGAGTGCAATGTGCTAGCCTTGCCCCTGGGAAGGGGACACAGCGAACTGGGGGCTGTCACCACTGACCTCCCCAGGGGGGACAGGTTCCCGAAGCCTGCACGTGTGCCTAGAGGAGGTGGTTCTGGTTACGGATGAGACCGTTACTGATGAAAGTGCTGCCTGCCCAATCTTCCCCTAAACCTCCGAGGACCACAGGGCTTGGGCTGACTAGGAGTCAAGGCCAGTGAGGGCTATAGTGACTGTCCAAGGGAGCAAAGCAAGGCATCTCCAGGAGAGTTTGCACTCAGCCCTGGTACTGCCCCGGGCTCCTCTCTGTATTAGCATGTGGGGGATGAGGGAAGCAGACGCCCCTGGATTCCTGGTCCATGACTCAAGGGGATTAAACCCCTTTGGAATGGGAGGTATTGGGGGGTCCTCAGCACTTTACCATGCAGGTGACATGTAACCTCCCTAGCACTGAACATTCTATTATAGAGATTGTCAGCAAAGAGCTACAGCTTTGCAGATGTCATGTAAAATCTGCTCACTCACTGGCCATGCTGCGCGCATACCCTTCCCCCTCACATCACCCTGGTGCCACACGTTTCAGCGGGGCTCGAGTTGTCACTAGTGCTCTTTTCTTGTTCCTTAGCAGTGTTGCCGTCGGGCCCTGAGAAGCAGCTCATGTGGGTTACAAGAATCCAACCTTAGGAGGAACTTCATTCTCTGCCTCAGCCTATGAGAAATTTCTTTCTTTCTAGGGACCAGTGTGGCTCTTGCATCATCTCCTGAGCAGCTGAGCCTGGTGAGGAGGGCAGTGGTCACTGCCGTAATGTCAAGTGGTGGCTTCTGCAGGGAGTTGACGATGGCAGTGACCTCCATGCCTTACATTTTCTTGTTTTTACTTTTTTTTTTTTTTTTGCGAGGGAGAGAGGTTACAAGTTTAATTACATGAACTTAGAACATCACAGGTCAAAACCCAAAGCAAACCCAAGATGCAGAGAGGTTAATTTGTCTAAGATGACACAGCTAGAGGGTGATGGCACCAGAACCCAGACCTGGGCATGACTCTGCAGCCAGGATGTGCTTACCTGACACATTTAGACTTGTATTAGTATGCATCATACCAGAATTGGAAGTATGAGGACGCGATTCACGCTACCGGTAGGTAAAAAGCTCCAAGGAGGCTACTGTTCATGCTGTGGTTAAGGTGTGAAGCATCTCAAAGGCAGTGAAGGTGGACAGCCAGTAGTGACTGCAGGGGTAGAGTTTGTGTCCCCTGACTCAGAGGCATGTTTCTAAATACATTAATTGGCTATTCCAGGCTCAGATCAAACTGCATACATTTCTACACCCTGCCCCCCACGTTTTGTTTAAGAGCCGCTCACAGGTGAAGATGTAGTTTGTGTGGAACGCCGGGTGGGAACAGTGAACCGGGATTTCATGCCCGCTCTTGCTTGTGGGCTTTTTTTTTTAAGACTCAGTTCTCACTTTCCAATCGATCATGTTGACAAAAAGAAAAAAAGACACACACCAGTGTTACAAAACCTTGTATTAATCATTTCCCTTCACTTTCAGTATAACGTTGATATGAAATATAGCCATGATTCTTAGTTACATGGGAGGAAATGAGTAATAAATACATTGTAGCAAGTTTAAACCACAAGGGTGTTTCACTGTAACAACATCTGAAAACTGTACACTTGCAAAGAACAGCATCTTCAAACATTAGTATATCTGTATATCAGTAAAGCTTTTACATGTAACAAACATGCTCTTTCCATATATGACAAATTTAAAAAATATGCATTGCTTGGCAACATAAACTAGGCAAAAATATTTCTTTGTTCACTAACTTTATACAGGAAAACAGGACGAAACGCATGCACGCACAATACATCGGTGCCTGCACGGGGCATGCAACGAGAAGGCTTTGTAAAAGTCAGCTACGTTAGGCATGGACACAGGAGGTCAGGGGCACTAGGGAGGAATCTTCTGCTCAACATCACTAGCATTCCTGTTTTCTTCCTATTCCTCCCAGAGGAATACACATTCACCTTTAAGTAAAGATAAAGAAGTTACAAAAAAATAAAACACACTTTGCAAACATCTCTGATGACTTGTAAAAAAAAAAAAAAAGTCAACATTAGTGTTATCACAGCCCCATGTGCAAATTATCCTTCGGTAAGTTCTTCCTGCGACAGGCAGTCCTGAGTGCCTTGGTCAGGCTGCCTCCCCGTGCCCAGGCTGGAGCCGCCTGCTGCAGACCTGTCCAGAGGGCCGAGGACATGGGGGCCTGCTCTGCATCCCCTCGCTGTCCTCTTGGCCTCGTGCCTGTGCGCTCGGCCCCGCCCAGCCCCCAGCCTGGCCCCGGGGAGACAAATCCACAGACTCTGCACCAGCAGTAGCCACCGGAGGTGTGGAAGAACAGAAGGCCAAAGGACCTGGAGAAGACTCCATTCTGTAAAAGGCAGCCAAGATACCTGCAAAGAAAGCCCGGCTTCCCTTCATGTCTCTTCAATGAATGGGAGAGACAGGACCAGGCTGTAGCTCAAATCCTGGGGACCAAAAAAAAGGGACCATCCACACATAGGATCAGGAGGCATGGTGCAAACAGCCGTCCTTGGCAGGCAGACCCAGCGTGTCTATCCTGCCGGCTGGCTCTTGTTTAAAAAGTGAAACTCAAAAGCATGTGGAAAAAACAGCAGCAGCAGCGTCTCATGTCTTGTACACAGTTCACGAGTTTCTTCCTACTGTTTCTGGTAAGAAACCACTATGAATAAAAGCACCAGTAAAACATCGTACGTGACAACAATTCTACAGGACACCACCGTCCCTGGGACAGTGTGGAGATGGTGAGGACGCACGGCTTAAATCAGAACACGGGGGGGTGGGGGGACATGTAGTGAAATAGATTTTACCCTGGGATTTTAAATCACTTACTATTAATATAAAACAGTTGCATCTGGGGGTCAGTGGGTAAATACAAAAAAAGGCACTGCCGCTACAGTACTAAATGTTCGACTTCACAGCCTTGTGCATGCAACTGTTTGATTCTTTTATAAATAAAATTCTTTTGCCTTAGGATTTGTAAATTGCGCTGGACACCTACAGTCAGCACAGGACTCAGAACGAGGGGGGGACGGGAGGCTCCTCCGATTCATCAGAACACACAACTGAAAAAACAGAACACTAATAGCAAAACATAACTAAGTAGATAAATCTATACATAGTCAATGAAAAATAAGCTTTTCTTTCTTTTTAAAAAAAGAATTGTGTTGTTATTAATAACAGACTTTATCATGGTTACCAGCCATAGCAAGTTAATAAGTAACATATCCAAAATAATATCTCTAATAATCAGATAACCGTTGTTTCTCTATTCAGTGAAGGAATAAATAGAAATTCAGATTTGCAAATACTTTAAGGTCTCTTTTTCCTTTTAAAGGATCCATGCTGCTGTGACTGTGTTCACAGTCTGTTTTCTGAATGACACGCATCTTTACAGATGCGTTCTGCAGAGATCTGAACGCGTTCTTCTTTCTCAACAAAGTGTGCAATGCGTGGTTTCTTCTCTTTAGCAACTTTCTCAGCATCCAAAAAACACATCCCCAAACCCTCTGGTCTTACCTTTGGCCTTCAACATGTGACCTATTCTTCCTGCCTTAGCTGTGGTCATCCATCCTGACACATTCCCCAAATAACACTGAGCTTGTTTAGAAAAGGGATGTGGAAGATGGGTGTTAATGGCACTTGGTTAAAAATAATGAACTAAGAAACGCTGTCTCTTTCTGTGCGTGGACTTGCACCTGCAGAGGTCAGTTACCCGAGGAGAGGTCTGCACCCGTTACATGCGATGCCTGTGACCGTGGGCCCAGGGCTCCCCACTCAGGGAAGGCTCCACGGCTGTCACCTTTCTAGACTGTACAGGACTTCACAACCGTGTTGCCATGTTCCAGACTGGGGTGGGTCTACCTTTTTAATCTTGAAGGTAAAAGAAAGTTGTTTGGATTTCATTAAGGCCTTTAAAATCTGTGTATACTTCATTAGTTTAAAAACACCCCACCAGCGAGTGCAGTGATTTTCATGGTCTTCTGTAAATCTTGACTCTGACTTCACTTAAAAAACACAACCCCAGACTCATCCATTTAATAAACCAGCCTTACGCCCCCTCCCTGATCTAGCTGCTGGCTGAGCGTCCTCCCCACATTTACACAACCCGATTTTCCAGCGCTGAGCGGGACTGCTCTCGTTTCTGCTAATACCCTCCCCCCCTCATCAAATTCTGAAACGCAGCTTTTCTTGCCCTAAGAAATAGAGCTATTACTCTGCAGTACCACAGTTTGTTAAGCTCTCACTGTGTAATGAGTGTCTTTCTCTCCGCTCTGTGTGGATGGGTAAATCAGCCAAATACAGAGGAAACCCGTAACTGTCTCCATCGTGACACTAACCTGCCCTGTGCCTTCTTTCCCTCCCCGCCTGCCCTGAAGGCCCTGCCGCCCTGCGCACTCTCTCTGGCACTTGCTGCTGACCTTTATACACTGTTGCTGGGCCTTCCCCTCCTGCTCTTCCTCAGGGGAGAGGGGACTGAGGGGAGGGGATGCAGCCCTGGGCTCTGGGTCCTGCCAGCAACCCCACCATCTGGGTATCAGACCTCTCACCAGGGAAGAGTCCATCCTTGCCTTTCCTCCTCCAGGGGAACCTACACCCCCTGGTGTGGGTGTGGAGCAAGGCTGGGAGGGACAGGACGGAGCTCCCGTGCAGGGGACCTGGGGCAGGGGAGAAGCAGAGCCAGCATGGGAGGAGGCCATGGGCTCTCTCGGACTCTGAGTGACCACGTGGTGGCATCACTCTTGTGCCCTCACCCTGTGTCATTCTGGCCACACCTGTGTCCTTCACCTCCACCTACATGTCCCTCCCACCTGCTGGCAGAGAAGACCTCTCTGGCCCACGTGACACAGGGGCCCAGGGCACCCCCTTCCCGAGAAGCAGAGCTTGGCAGCCATTTTAAAACACAACCCTGCTGCTATTATAAAAATAGAGGAAAAAAATGAACCCATAACAATACATCCTTTACAAAGACCATCGTCTGTAGAGAAGTTCTGCCCAAACTCTTTACACATTCTGTCCCCTTTGAAGTTGTCATGTAAACAATACACAAATCAAAGTTTATCTGGAGTTTTGTTGGAGAGAATTTCTTCCTTCTCACCCCCGCCGCTGCAGGGCCCTCTCTTGTGGCTCTTCCAAGCAAGGCCTCGGGGAGATGCAGTCAGGACCGTCTCCTTGGGACGCAGGTGCCCTTGTTGCGGGCTGCGCGCCAGGCTTTCCTAGAAGGCCCCCTCCCTCCTGCGTCCCTCTCAGGCCAGGACTCTGACTTCCCCTTCCCTTCCGGGAAGCTCCTCGTATCCCCTCCACCCCTCCCAGGCCTGTGTTCCCTAAGACCCCTCCCCACCCCACACGCCAAACCGTCCCATGACAGAAACAAATGACAAAATGACCAATCCCAGGTCTACTGATACGTTTACAAGGATGACCTACGCTCTCACAAATCAAAACGGGAGAGGGACCGGGGGAAAGAGGCTGAACGTATCTTGGAGGACTCTGCGCAGCCCTGAAGATGCTGACACTGGACCCGCAGCAGTCGGTGCACGGCCAGCGCGGTCACTCTCATCTTCGGCTTCTAGATCGTGGAGGTCCGGTCCACCCCATCTGGGGGAGGAAGCAGCACACAACAGCCTGGGGTGAGCAAGACGATTTCATTCATGCCACATACAGCAGTGCCCGCAGGCCGGCTCTCCCAGGCTCTACGGGCAGGTGAGGGCTGTGCTCCAGCCTGCCCTCCTCTGTCCACGTACCCAGCCACTCTGGGCCATCAGCTATTTTTGCCAAGAGCCATATCAAGTCTAAGAACCAAGATGAAAAGGCCCAATTCTCACTTTCCCAGTACCTGAGTTCTGGGCTGGATGCAGCCGCATGAACCCTAGGGATGCTGTGAGTGGAGATTGTTATGATGGAGACACTGTCCCAGGCAGCAGTGGGAACACAGGGCGGAAGGGTCAGTGCCTCAGAAGCTGAGGGCACTTTCACAGGGTTTCAATGTGACTTTTGTAGGGGGTGCTGGCAGGAGAAAAATGTGCCAGGCAAAGAAGGGGCTGGGGGTGGGGAATGAGGAGGGAAGGGATGGGGTTCCCAGCTGCAGGGCTGGGCGAGGGCTGCCCTGGGCATGCAGGTGGACCTGTCCCTCAGCATCTCCACGTGCCAGATGAAAGACTAGGCACAGGTGGCTGTGACCTCGTCTCATGAAAGTTCTCCAGGGAGTGGGTGATTGCTGAGGCCACCCGGGATCTTCCACACCTACATTTTGGAGGATCAGAGAACCTGGGATACAGCAGAAGCAGGGACACACGTCAAAGAGAGAGGCCAAGAGTGACACGGACAGGTGGGAGGGGATGTCCACCCAGCACACGGCTCTAGAAGAACTCCTCAGAGCAGACTGTGAGGTTTTAGATGCCAGGAACATGAACTTGGATGAGGGCAATTGGCCAACTATAAGTGACAGAGTAACCAGATCTGATTTTAGGATGGGTCCTCTGGCCACTGTCTTAATAACCTGCAGGGCGAGGCTGGTGGTGGGAGGACCAGTGAGAAGCCCCCTCCGGTGGCCTTTGCTGGAGCTGACATGGGGCTGTGTGCTGGGCAGAGGGGCACGGATGAGCTGTTACAGGTGGCAGATGTGACTGTTTAGCAACCACTGAATGTGGGCAAGGGCGGGATGCAGGCTATGTCCCTGGCTTCGCCCACACCCCTAATCTCAGCCCCAGTATCACACAGCTGGTCTACCAGATGGAGCATCTGTATACAGGAAGCAGAACTCAGGAGTGGGGAGGGAGCAGCCCTCATTCCATAGGAAGCTGGGGGGAGCCAGGGGCTACAGAGGAGCTCTGAGCCCCTGGCCTCCTCAGGGTGGCTCCAGGCTGCCAACTCTCCCAGCAGGGCCTCAGGGGAAATGCCTCTTGATTTGTAGGTTCACAGAACCCCGGATACAGTGGGAGCAGGGGCCTCACTGCGCAGAGAGGACCCGCATGGTGCCCTCTCTGTGAGAGTGTGTGGCCTTCCTGCTACTGACCACGATGATGCCAGCTCTGAGCAGTGTGATGGGAACTTCCAGGCCAGGCATGGTGCTCACTCACACCTGTAATCCCAGCTCTCTGGGAGGCCAAGGCAGGTAGATCCCTTGAGCTTAGGAGTTTGAGGCCGGCCTGAGCAAGAGTGAAATCCTGTCTCTACTAAAAATAGAAAAACTAGCCAGTGTTGTGGTAGGCGCCTATAGTCCCAGCTACCCAGGAGGCTTTAGTCCCCTCTATAGTCCCCTCTACCCAAGAGGATTGCTTGAGCCCAGTAGTTTGAGGTTGCTGTGAGCTATGACACCAGGGTACTCTACCAGGGTGACGGAGACTCTGTCACAACAAACAAACAAACAAACAAAAGCTTCTAAAATGCTTATTATCTGGGATACATCAACTTTCCAGGTTCCCCCCAATGGTAACATTTTGCAAAGCTACAGCACAATACCACACTGACAGGTATGACATTGATACAGTCCACTGAACGGTTTTCCCCATTTTACCTGTATTTGTGTGTTCTGTGTAATTTTGGGGGAGATTTTAAAGAAAGGAAGCAGTGGTCCTGAGTGTCTATGGTGTTAGGTCACCAGTGTGACTTCTCCCCCAAACCTCCCCTCCTTTCTTGGTGTCGGGCCTCTGAGCCGTGGCTCCACAGTGGTGGTGGAGAGCAGGGTGCTGCATGCATGCCTGTGTCCTCACGGTGCACATGTGCTGGACCCACTGGCCGCTCGTTAATGCCAAATCTTGAAACTATAGACTTGGGGAGCCAGAGACATGAACATCTCGGCTAACCCAGCCCTAAGCTGCATTTTCTCTGACTCTCAACCCTGTACCCCATCCTTTGCAGGGAAACGTCCAGTAGGTAAGTCCAGAGCTGACACTGGCCGGCGTGTGGGCCAGGCACTGGGCACCTCTGGGTACCACTCACATGCAACTGTCACAGGTTTTAAGGTTGTCAATGTCGGCACAGCCTCCTGAAAAGGTACAGCCCCTTTGCACTTTGCATAAAGCCTCTGTCAGCTAGCGGTGGGGCTGGCAGGTCCCAAGAAAGGGGTGAGGAGTGCAGGAGAGAGGGGACAGTGGGGCACGGTCTGCAGACTGTGCTCTTCTCCCTGCAGGAGTTTGCTGCTGGACGGACGGGTAGGGGGAGGGGAGACTCCTCTGCAGGAAGGAGAGAGCAGCCTGGCATCTTCCTGAACCTGTGGGGTTCCAGCACAGGAGCAAGCTCCCCAGAGCCTGACAGAAGCCTCAGACAGGACCCGTGGAGCCAGACGCAGAAGGGAAGGCCAAGGAGAACATGGCTCAGTCGGCAGCAGGAGGGCAGCAGTTATGGAAGCAGAGGTGGGCCCCCAGGAACCAGCTAAAGGATGGGCCCCCAAAGACCAGCACCTCCTCCATTCCTGAGTTGCAAGCGGGGAACCTCTTCCCTGTGCTCTCCTCTCCTCCCTGGTCATTTGTCTTTTGGTAAAATGACTTAATTCGCTGGCACCCCGTCTCTAGCAAGGTCATCTTCCTTCCTGGCACTTGGAAGGGGTCAACCACCAGAGAGGTGCTGTCACTGTGGGAAGGCACGATGCCACCATGTCCAACCAGGCCACCCTGAACTTAATCTGCATTCTCTGCTCAGTAAACTGCTCACAAGGCTTCCCACCAAAGGGGATTATTGAGGGAAAAAAAAAACAACACAGCAATAAAAAGGCTTAGGAGATTAACAAGATGAAAACATTAGCAACAAAACCATCAGTTCAGAGAGGTTTTCTGTAAAAATAGAACGGACTAAAAAAAGAAGTCTTTTCAATGAAAATGCTCCTTGAATAAAGAGCATTTGGCATTCTTGCTATTAATGATGACAGTGCTAGCACTGAGCAGTCTGATAAGGTTTTTGAAACGCCTGTTATCTGAGATATATCGAGCCCTGGGGGGAAGGTCAGTTGTCCCTGCCTCTTGAAGGCGGGGAAAGGAGCCCAACTTCCACCCAGCCGGCCTTGGGGCAGGCGGGCACCTAGCTCCCTGCAGTGGGCTGAGCCAGTTGCAGTGCAGGGCTGGGCACCCCCCTATAGTGCAGGGCTGGGTACCCCCCCTGCAGTGCAGGGCTGGGGCCTCCCCCACAGTGTCAGGGCCCTGGTGGGTGTCCGCCTGGGGACTCACCAGTTGCCATCCTAACTCTGGCCCCATGAAGACCTTCAGTATTTCTTAAAAATTAAAAAAAAATAGAACAGTATGTTTGTTTATCATAAATCCTACCCTTTGAAAGGCTACAATTCAGTGGTTTTTAGTATATTCACAAAGTTGTGTAATCATCACCACCATCTAATTCTCAAACATCTCATCATCCCCTAGAGATCTGGCCCCATCAGCAGTCACTTGGACGCCCGCTGTCCTGCAGGCACCACCAATGTGCTGCCTGAGCTGCAGGCGAGCCCCTTCCCGCCACTTCACGTGGGGGAGTCCCGCACTGTGTGGTCTCACACTTAGCGTGTTGCTGTCAAGGCCCCTTCGCCCTGGCACGTCCCAGCACTTCCCTCCTTCTTAGGGCTGAACATACTCCTGCTTTTTGGCTACACCACGTTTGGGGATCCCCATTCATCTGCTGATGGAGGTCTGCGGGCTCATTACTCATCGGGGCTGCTGACCCAATCTCCTCTGTCAAGTGATAGAGAAGATTTGGGCGGCAGGGATGGTGATGATGCTCGGAAGCTTCTAGGGTCTAAACGGCCAAGGAGGGAGAGGCCCCCCCAAACTTGTGGTGCCCCCAGAGGTGCCCGATGCATGGCCTGCACACCAGCCAGTGTCACCTACTGGACGTTTCCCGGCAGAGGACCAGGTGCAGGGTTGGGATTCAGAGAAAATGCAAGTAGGGCTCTCCTATGCCCTGCAGGATGCCAGAAGAGACTGTGCCTCCCACCACCTCTTTGGTCTGAAGCCCTGATGCCACATAGCCCTGGGAGGCTGAGCCCTCCTAGCACTGAGGGCAAGTAGCTGTAGCCTCAGCCCTGATGCCACGGAGCCCTGGGAGGCTGGGCCCTCCTAGCACTGAGAACAAGTAGCTGTAGCCCCAGCCCCCCTCCTCTTAGTGCAGCCTTTGTCTGTCTCATGTTTGGTTTCAGAATGAGATTGTGTTTGCAGAGACTAAAAATCTAAACCCCCCTGGTCTGGAGGACCAAGCTGATGGCCACTTTCTCCCCACCACTACTGGGAGTGACCATTTGGCCTTCGATGTGAGGACAGGGCCCTCTCCGGGGCAAGGGGTAAGTGTATCCAGACTGGGGAGACACTGGGAAGACTCACGGAGGCCTCTCTGGGTCCCACCACTTGGAGCCTCCAGGAGGGGCAGGAAGGGGTGGGCATCGACCCTCCTCTCCTCTGCCTACCAAGTACCTACAAATATTCAGGCCTGGGGAAAGGGGCTCGTCTGGTGCCTGGAGGGAGCTGACAGCTGCCCAGGGCTGCCATGACCATGCAGTCGGGGAGCTCAGGGGCTCGCAGACCCCTGTCCTTGGCTTGGGCTGCTCATCCAACCTGACCCGTGCCTGTCACATGGCAAAGCACACCTCCGCCTACTCAGGGCTCCAGGTGCCACGGAAGCCGTTTGCAACGGGGAGACAGAAAAACAACCAGGGGTTTTTGTTTCAAAATTCTCTTTTTAGAGCAAGTTGGGATGCGCTTGGACCAGGCTGGGGGAGCAGTGCCAAGAAGGAAAGTGCCCAATACCAGGTGGGATATTCCCACTGTGAACCACTGACAGCCCGACTCCCCCACCTCTGGCAGAGCCTGGGACAACTGCAGTGGTGTGACCCCAACATGCACTGTGGGCTGGGGCTCCCCGGGCCAGGGGCACAGCTATGGTCTCCGAGTCCCTGACTCCCCTCCTGGAAAGGAACAGGGCATGGGGGCCATCCCCAACCCTGGGTGAAGCTAGAAGAGGGCCTAACAGCACCCCACGGCCACTCCTTCCCTGTCCCCTGCCTCCCCTCCTGTCACCCTCCCATTCTCCTGAGCTGCTGTCAGAGTGCAGACCGCAGATGGCCACCAGTCCCCTGGTGCATGGTGACAAGGACATGGCGGCAGGACACTCACCTCCCAGGGCATGCTCGGTCATACTGAGGCACAAGGACTCCAGTCTGTTGTTGATGTCCGGTTCAGTCACAGGAAGCTGAAATTCTGCAGAGGACACAGGGTTATGTTGGTGACAGGGACTCCAATGACAAGGAAAAAGTGTGCACAGTGCCACCAGACTCTACTGCCAGTGTGAGGGTCCAGTACACCTCCCTCATGTCAGGGCCAGTGTGAGGGTCCAGTACACCTCCCTCACTGTCAGGGTCAACCAGCCCCTGAGGTCTGTTTGACACACAGAGTTGGCTGTGAACATGAGCAGCTGGACAAGCCCATGACTAGAAATACCGGGTCAGAGTCTCTCCCTCCTGCCCACAGCCCTCCAATGGCCTCTCATCAGATGGGAGGCCAACCTCCTGCCACAGCCCCAGTCACCCCCACCCCCGCCTGCATACAGCTCTCCCCTCCCTCACTCCCCTCACCACCCTCAACCCCAGGCACCTCCCTGCCCCATATAGCTCTCCCCTCCCTCGCTCCCCCCACCAACCTCGACCCCAGGCTTTGCCAGTCACCCCCACCACCGCCTGCATACAGCTCTCCCCTCCCTCACTTCCCCCACCACCCTCGACCCCAGGCTTTGCACTGCTGTCCCTCCTGGCCTCGGCTCTCTCTCTGCCAACTCAGACGGGACTTTGTTCAGTGAGTGTGAACAGCACCTCGTCCCTCCACCCTCTCCCCCCACTTTATTTCTCTGCAGAGACTTCCCCAACATCTGACGCACTGTGTATTTGTCTTTTGCCCCCGCCCGGCTGAGTGTTCACTTCCCTAGGGAGGATGGACCTCTGCCCAAGGTGCCTGGGACTGGGCCTGGCACGTTCTTGCTTTGTTACAGGGCTGTGGGAGGAAATGCACCCACTGTGGACACCTTCTGTGACACAGGCCTTGGCCTTTGGCACGCCCCACGTGCATCTCCGTGGTGAGAAGGGGGAGGAAACTCTGATGCAGCTGAGGGGAGCAGGCTGGCGTGGGGGGGACTCCTGGGGGACAGGGAATCTCAAGATTGCCTCCGTCTTGGGCTTGGTGCCCGTAGCTCAGTGGTTAGGGCACCAGCCACATACACTGGAGCTGGCGGGTTCCAATCTGGCCCAGGCCAGCTGAACAACAATGACAACTGCAGCAAGAACAACAAAAATAGCCGGGCGTTGTGGGGGGCACCTGTAGTCACAGCTACTTGGGAGGCTGAGGCAAGAGAATCGCTTAAGCCCAAGAGTTTGAGGTTGCTGTGAGCTGTGATGCTACACTATTCTATGGAGGGCAACATAGTGAGTCTCTGTCTCAAAACAAAACAAAACAAAAAAAACATGGCTCTGGGACAGGACAGTGTTCTCTGCTTCATGGGTCAGCTCTTCTACTTAGAAGCCGGGAAGAGCCGCCTTTGACCCAAACCTCAGGCCAGTTCCCTTCTCCGTCACGTCTGCACATGGCGGGCAGGTGGGGCCAGAAAGAGATGGGGGAAGAAGAGGGAAAGAGGGAGGAAGAGGAGAAGGAGAAGGAAGGAGGGGATGAGGGTGGTGGTTTGGTAGGATAGGAAGTCCAAACGATGGCTAAACCAAAGTGTGTGTTTGTCTTGATTAGCTGTCCTGGAGATCTTTGCAATCAAATTTCCCATTGCCAGGTAGTTCTGAGGCAGATGTTGCTTCTGTTTTATTTAAACATTTCAATGAGAAGGCTGGTGAATGGGTCATGGTGGGAAGCACGGGGAGCAGGGCAGGGCCTTCCTGACAAACTGCCAGTTCACATGTGGGGATAACCGAGCTCCCAGGGACTCCAGGGGAGGCAGGCGGTGGCGTCCCCCTCCTGGTCCCCGCTAGCTGCTCTTAGAGAAGGGTCGGGGCGATCAGAAAATCCCAGAGGGAAGAGATTTTAGTATTTTCACCCATTCATGTGAAAATCATATGCATGCAAAAATTAGCAGTCTTTAGGGTGTGAAATCTATAAAATAGAAACACAATTTTATATATAGCGAGTTAGCAAATATGAAAAAAAAAAAACAAACCTCAGCAATTACAGCCATCCATATGCTCATTGTGAGACTTAGTTTACTCTCCAGCACTCCCCTTTAAACAAACACTGTGGAGAGATTCGGATAAATAAAGATGCTCGACATTTGGAGAGAAGAGTTTCAGCTGCAGGATTTCTTGCCAACACGCAGCAAAATGCCATTTTCCGAGCCTGGGATTTCGTGTTCCAAAGAGGGGGCTGAGAGACGCAGGGCTCTGCGTTCTCAGATCCCCGCCCTGGCGGATGCTCTTTTAGGTGGGAAGTGGGGCGCCTGCTCCCCTCCCCGCCTGCCCACCCAGAGTGCGGCAGCCAGGACCCACTCGGCGCTCAGAGCGGCTCCGGGAAACCTAAAGTCTTAGGAGAAGCCCATATGTTCCACCTCAGAGTTTCCCAATAGTGTGACTTCTTAATTGTGTGTTTGATAAAAACAGATCCATGAAACCTCGCAGCACGTGCAAGACGGAGGGAGGCCAGTTAGAGAACAGCTCCCGTCTCAGGCTGAAACCCGCAGCTGAAGTGCCAGGTCGAGCGAGGCCAGTTAGGCAGAGAACAGCCCCTGACTCAGGCTGAAACTCTCAGCTGAAGCCCGGTGGGCAGAGCTCTCCCCAGAACTCCCAAGGGGCACATTCACCTCCGGGCCAAGGCTTGCTGGGTCTCCTGCTAAGCCTGAGGGCTCACATCATTTGTCCCAAGCCTCCCAGCTGTCACAGGTGGGCTGGCACTGTCGGGAGGAAGACGTCTCTTAAATGGACTTAGTTATGAAGCTTAGATGAAGTCTTCAGGAATTCTTTTCCTAGGATTCAGTGAGGATCCCAACCTCTGGGATCCCCAGGGTCTAGGCCAGTGGTTCTCAACCTGTGGGTCACGACCCATAGGAACTGTGAGAACCACTGGTCTAGGTGGACTTGAGACTATAACTGTATCTTTTCAGAAGTCCCACGTGGACCAGTGGTGTAGTGTCCTGGGGTCAGGAAGCCCCCGGAGGGAGCAGCAGGCCTCCCTGATGAGTGGCCACATGGCTTGTGACACAGTGACCGTCCCTCTGCGGAGGCCTCACACGTGTGGCACCTGTGGTGTGGTTTCGGGGCTCTTTCTTCAAGGTGTTGAGAGTAAGGCGCTGGCTTCAGAATAAGAGGTGGGCAGGACATTCTAGGGAAAGCCTTTAGAATCCTACTTTGACAATGAAAGCTGAGGCTTCTCTGCTGAGTAGCTAGAAAGGTCAGTGTCTGGTTGGTGGGGGTGTGGGAAGGAGAGCAAGGAAGGTGTGCTGTCAAGAAGGGGCGTAGAGACGGAGACGGGCGGCGAGGAACACGAGGGCCAACAAGAGAGGGAGGAGGCAGGTTAGAGCAGAACTGGCAGGGCGAGGACACAGAGCCACCTCGCTGGTGCATGCCACCCCTTGTCCCCTGCACTCTGAGAGGACCAGCTTACTGCTTCTTACTCATCCCAGAGGCCAGTAAGAGAAACATCTGAAGATGGCTTGTTCAGGAAAAGAGCAGAAATCTGCTCGAGGGGCCTCCAAGGAACCTGCATAGCACATAGATTGAGGAGAGAGGGCAGTGTCCTGTGAGTCCAAGCACCGTGGCACACAGTGGGGCTGGGCAGCATCCTGTGAGTAACCAAGCACGGTGGCACACAGTGGGGCTGGGCAGCGTCCTATGAGTCTGAGCACAGTGGCACACAGTGGGGCTGCGCAGCGTCCTATGAGTCTGAGCACAGTGGCACACAGTGGGGCTGGCTTTGTCCCAGGCCTCTCCATCTTCTCTGAGGATGTTTGAATCGTCCCTCCTCTTATTGGAATGAAGCATCCTTAGACACACCATAGCTCTCTAGGTTTGTCCATGCCATTTAAAGTGGATTCTCTGAAGCCGTCTATTGGCCAGGAGGAAACCCCCACATTGCTGGTGATGCTGTCTTCTGCATAGTCACCTTCACTTTGTGCTGTCACTCGTGTGTGTGAAGGTAGAGCCCCCTCCTGTCTTCCTGACTTTACTGTCCTGATGTGCTGCCTTCAGTCCAGTCCCAGTGCCTGGCCCCCAACCCCCAGTCCCCGCAGCTGACCGGGTGGTGCTGCTCTGTGTGGAGAGGCGCCCCTGTGGGGGGGTGCCCTGATTCTCCAGGACAAGGCTCCAGCTGCACCTGGCTTGGGGTCAGAGAAGCTGCCTCTTCGGAAAGCTGGGAAATTCTCAGTGATGTGTGGTCTTGACACTCAGCGTGTGCTCAGAGCAGCAAGCGGGCACTTGCAGCCCTGAGGCAGGCTGAGAAGCTGCGGCCTGTGACCCAGCAGGGGCTCTCTGTGCTGGGTGAGTGCTCCCTGGTCCCTGGTTCGTGTGCAGTCAGGAAACCCGGAGGGGCCTTCTCCCCATGCTTCAGCTGTTCTTAGGAACGCTGTGGCTTGTCATGGCCTTGTTGGAGGTGGGTTTGTACTGCTTGGGCAAGAGATTAATTTAAAAAAATAAAACAGAACCACCCCTAGGGGTTCCTGAGTCCAGTAGGCAAAGCATGACATTTGTAGACTTGCAGGTAACTGCCTTGTAGGAAAACTGAGAATTATTGTACTATTTAAATGGTTGCCCCTGGAAGCTGGGGATGTGGGCAAAGAGAGACGGTCACTTTTCCTTCGAGCTCTTCTGTGCTGTTCAATTCTTTAACTGTGGCAACAAGAGGCTTCATAGGAAAGAAGTGTAAACGATCGTAGGTTCATAGCTGCCCTGAACATGAGCCAGGCTCGTGGCACCGCTGGGAACCAGTGGACAGGAAACCAAGGGTCGACTCAACAGCTCCAAAGCACTTGGGGTCGGCCCTGCTCTTAGATAGTGGACTCTCTAGGCCTGGACTTCCCAACTAAGATGGGGAAAACTCGAGGAAGGTATAACAAGAGAAAAAGGGAAGGACTAAGAGCTGGGCAAAGGGCAGAAAGGAAAACACGAAGAAGGCCCCGTGTTCTAGGACTGAGGCAAGTGGGCCCTCCGCCAGGGCCTCTGCGGCCATGAGACTCGGGGCTGCCCTCCAGGGACTGGGGTCAGGGACAGGATTACGGCATGAAAACAGGATGGGAGGAGATGGCCCGGGGAAAAGGCCTTCCTGAGTTCCAGGTTTTATAGCCATCCTTCCAGGAAGGAAAACAGCTACAGCTATCGGAGTGGAGAAAGGAACTTTGAAACATGAGCAAGTTGGAGACTTAGGGACCTGGACCCCAAGGCAGGCACTCCCTCTCCTCGGATCCTTTCCCTTGGCAGGTCCTCTTCCTCCCAGACTCTCCTTTCTCTCCTCCCCGCACCCACTGCCCTGCTCCCAGTCTCCCCATTGAGTGTGGCCAGAGTCCTGGCTCCTCGGCTCCTCACTATTGGGTTCACAGCCCCCACTACGTGCTGCAATCTGTTACGTCTCCCATGGTCTCCTCTCTGCCCCTTTGGCCAGACCCTTTAGCCCGGCCACAGGCTCCAGCACACAGAGGAGCACCTGTGGCTTTGCCCGCTTCCCCTGCCTCCGCACCCTTCCCCTTGAAGCTCAGCTCCACTTCTAAGAAGCTTCCTTGCCCACCCCGGCCACAGTGGTGCATTTCTCCCTCGAACTCCTATAAGGCTTACTGTACGGACTGTCTGTGCATCTAGGGTGGGGACCTGCCCACAGGTGCACACGTCTCTGCTTGCCTGCCTGCTGTGTGGCTGTGCAAACCCTCAGGATCTGATGGGTCACTCCTGCACACAGAGGGCTCAGGCATCAGCTGAACACATTCTGGCCACTCTGCTTTAGCGGGACAGCAGGAATGGACTTAAGTGTGCCAAGCTGCCCGTTAACCAAGTCAAAGAAAGATGTTCGGCTGATCTAACAGTCATAGCTTTGCAAGACAAGCCCATACTGGGGGTGCTCTCAGTCCCAGCAAGGCCGAATTTTCTTTCTCTCTGTCTTATTCTTTCTCTACACACACACACACACACAGAGCACACGAACCTCCCATCTCCCCAAAAGTCTTCTGGTGATATCTGTTGTAATCAATCCTAACTAGTATCAAAAATATCCCATCACATTGCAACTGGCTACCAGTCAAGCCACTGTCCGTGTTGGCAGGGCACGGTTTAAAATGGAAAGGCTCCTATAAGCTCAAAAGAATGCTGTGACAGCAAGGTTAAGCGCCTTCTGGCTGGGTTGACGGGCCGTTTGGTGTCCCAGCCTCCCTCCCCATCAAGGAGAAGCCGTGTGCCTACCCGGCTGCTGGAACATGAGTGCGCTCTGTGGGGACGTGTGCACCGGCAGTGAGCGGGTCCTCTGCACAGAGCTGTGGGTGCGGCTGGGCATGCTGTTGCTGCCACTGGGGTTGGCAAACCAGAGGTTCTAGTGAGAAAAGCAAAAAGAAGGACCTTGTTAGTCCACAGACCTGGGACGGAAGCGGGGCTGCCACCAGAACTCAGGAGGCAACTGTCCCCCCAGAACTCTCTGCTAACGTCTTGAGAGGGTCTGCAGGCCAGGGTCCCATGTGCACGTTTGTAGACAGAGGGTTTCTTTAATTTCATTTTTGATTCTTTTGAGCCAGAGTCTCACTTTGTCGCCCTGCGTAAAGTGCTGTGGTGTCATAGCTTACAGCAACCTCCAACTCCTGGCTCAAGATCCTCCTCCCTCAGCCTCCACAGTAGCTGGGACTGCTGACATCCAGCTAATTTTTCTGCCTTTTTTTTTTTTTTTAGTAGAGATGGGGTCTTGCTCTTGCTCAGGCTGGTTTTAAACTCCTGAGCTCAAGGGATCCTCCTGCCTCGGCCTTCCAGAGTGCTGGGACGACAGGAGGGAGCCGCCGGGGCCATTTGCCACGTCTTCCTGCCCCTTGGCCTCACTCTAAGTCTCGGCTTTATCTGGACACCACTCTCCCTCAGCATCTCGCTTTTTTGCCGTTTGTTGCTTTTGCTTTTTCCTGACTTTCCTAGGAAATAGGGGAGTTCTGTAAATGCTTCCGGGAACAGCACAAACTATTCCAGGGCTCTCTTTTGACTTTCCTTTGAGATTCTTATAAATTTACTCCACAGCAAGGGGGACAAAAAGCAGCAAATCTCAGCCAGCAGCGCGTG